>JAJPUD010005955.1:0-123630 GCA_023553655.1 Myrmecobius fasciatus | reverse complement strand
GGGGAGGGGTAGGGACTAGGGGGGAAAATTTGTAATGGAAAGCTTTGCAAGGGTCAATGTTGAAAAATTACCCATACGGGGCAGCTAGATGGCTTAGTGGATAGAGCACCAGCCCTGAAGTCAGGAAGACCTGGGTTCAAATCTGATCTCAGACACTTAACATTCCCTAGCTGTGTGACCCTGGGCAAGTCACTTAACCTCAATTGCCTCAGCAAAAAAAAAAAAAAAAAAGAAAAAGAAAGAAAAATTACCCATATGTATGTTTTGCAAATAAAAAGCTTTAATAAAATAAAAAAAAATGTAAAAAAAATTAGTTATGTATGGTAGACAGCATGAACAAAGGCACCCAGAGGAGAGAACCACACAAAAAAATGGAGAATGGAGATTATCCAAGAGAGGAGCTGCCCATAAAATAGATAGCCTAACAACAATACCACAAAAACAAAAAACTTTGAAAGACTTAAAAACTCTGAAAAATGCATTGACCACCCATGATTCCAGAGGACTCTTGATGAAGGATGCTACTCACTGCCCAAAAGAGGTAAATGGACTCAGATTGAAGAATAAGATACACTTTTGGATTTGGCCAATGTAGAAATCTATTTTGATTGACCATGTATATTTGTAACAAAGGTTTTCTTTTTTTTCCCTTTTGTTTTTGTTTTTCAATGCAGGGAGAAGAAGTTGAAAGGGAGAAAAAAGTTAAGGATACAGTTGTCATAAAATAAAGAAAAAGGAAAGAGGGTCATTAGAGCACTTAAAACAGGAAGGCCAAAAGAAATAACAAATAGTACAACTTTGACATATGTATGAATTTTCATCCTATCAAAACTAAGATTAAGTAAATATACTTAGAAAAAAAAAGCATAATTACATAAGATGTATACAAAATTTCCACAATTTCCAATTCCACTTCCCCCCCCATTCTATTTATATGAAAATCTTCATTTTATTTGGTGTTTAAAGTACAGTTTAAAAAAAATTTTTTTAAAAAACATATTGCTGTAGTGGACTTCCTGCCATCTAGGGGAGAGGTGGGGACTGGGGGGGGGAAATTTGTAACAGAAAGCTTTGCAAGGGTCAATGTTGAAAAATTACCCATACATATGTTTTGCAAATAAAAAGTTTTAATTAAAAAAAAGAAACATGTTGCCTCAACTTATTTTTTACATATTTCCCCAAATATATTTATTTTGTTAAAATTTTCTCCATTGCATGTAAATTTTTAAATATTTAAAAAAAAGAATTTTAAATTCTAAATTCTCTCCCTCCCTCTATTTCCTCTCTCTTTCTTGAGAAGGCCAGCAATTTGGTATGGATTATATATATTTCTGTTATTAGTCATTTTTCAAAATAAAACACAGACAACATTCCCACCGCCACCCCCCCCAAAACAAGGAAAGCTAAAAAAAAAAAAAGTTTCCTCCAGTCTGTAATCAGATTCCATCAGCTGTTTCTCTGGAGATGGATAGCATTGTTCATCATAAATTTTTCAGAACTGCCTGGGATGTATTGATCAGAATAGCTAAATCATTGACAGTTGTTCTTTATACAATTTTGTTGTTAATATGTACAATATTCTCCTGGTTCTACTCATTTCTCTTTGTATCAGTTCATATAAGTCTTCCAGGAGTTTTCTGAAATAATCTTCCTTGTAATTTCTTTTTTTTCTTCTTTTTCCTTTTTTCTTTTTTGATGAGGCAATTGGGGTTAAGTGACTTGCCCAGGGTTATACAGCTAGTAAGTGGTAAGTGTCTGAGGCTGGATTTGAATTCAGGTTCTCCTGACTTCAGGGCTGGTGCTCTATCCACTATGTCATCTCACTGCCTCCCTACTTTCCTGCTTGTCATTTCTTGCTTCACAGTAGTATTCCATCACAATCATACACTAGCTCAGAAAGTGGGGCCCTAAAGATTTTGTCTCCTGAGCCAATAAAATCTCAAAGATAATCTCAGTTCCTTTAAGGGAAAATTAACCTAACTTGTAAGGGGACAGAAAGTTAGAATATTACTCCCACCAAAAAAAGATGTAAAATCAGAATGTTAATGTCACCTTTAAAAAACCCAAAATAACCACAATCATATGCCACAACTTGGTCAGCCCTCATAAATGGGCATGCCCTCAATTTCTGACTCATTGTCACTACAAAAAGAGTTACTCTAAAAATTTTTTGTACAAATAGATCCTTTCCCTATTTCTTTTTATCTCTTAGGAGTGTAGACCTAGTAATGGTATTGCTAGGTCAGAGATTATGAACATATTTACACATTTTTTCTCCAGCAAAAGTGCATTAATGTCCCATTTTTTTTCCTCGTCCCCTCAACATTTGTTATTTTGTTTCTGTCATAGAAGCCAATCTAATAGGTGTATACCAATTTTCTAAAAGGTAACCTACAAACTACAGGCCATTGAGCTTTACTTTGACTATTAGAAAACTTCTAGAACACACTATTTAACGGAATTATTAATGAATATTAAGAGAGGAGAGCTTTCCGGCCAGACTGAGTCTTGAAGGATCTGAGGTATTGTCACAAGGATAAAACCTTGTTCTGCTTGGCCAGAAGGTGGAACTGAAGAAGATGGGGAAAAGTGCAAAAGCATGGGATTGTGGCTCAAAGTAAAAAGACGTTCCGAGTTGATGGGACTGAAGACAGAGAGAAAGTAGATTCCTACTTTACATCTAGGAAGGAAACACTTTCTAACAATTTAAGAGCTACCACTCCACCCTGGATTGGCTTTATCCGATGAGAGAAGCAGGAGTGATAACACTCAGAAAGCTTTGGCAAGAGCCCAGGGAGAGCCTTGGGAGGAGGAAGTGGGGGTGTCGAGTGCGGGAGACAGAGAAGAGAGAACTGGAACCCGGGGGTTTGCAGGGGTTGGAGGTCGAGAAGCAGAACATTGTGAGGGTCACTTAGCACCAGGGAGTTTTCGGACTGCAGGCCTTTCCGGTGGGAAAGATTCAGCGAAATTAAGTGATGCCGGGGTCATGTCATGACAGAGAGCCCGATCTTCTCTTCCAGAGGAAATTCCGAGGCTGGGCCGAGGTCACCAGCCCTAGAACGTTAGGCTTTCAGGCCTGTCTCCTCATTCTCCCTTATCTGATCGCAAGTAGAACCAGTCTTCTAAAGATAAGAGATCAAATGATAATGTCAATAATTAATAATAATTATTGATAAGAAACACTATCATTACCAAGTACTTTATAGTCATTGTTTTTTTTTTACCCTCAAAACGATCAGAATAAGTGGTTCAATGGGGAGAAGGGCTTGTCAAGAAGGCCTGAGTTCAGATTCTGACCTAGTCACTTAACATCAGTGTGATCCTAGGCAAGGGTGGTCACTTCACCTCTGCATGCCTCAGTTTGTCCAACCGTAAATAGGGACAATAACAACGCCTGCCTCCCCATTGATTTTGGGAGGTTCGAAAGAGAACACAATTAAAGTGCTTTCAAAGCGCTGGAAAAGTGCTAGGTGAGAGTACTCTGACAGTCAGCTTGGAAAGTGCTGATGGAACCCAGATGCGGAAGGCTGAGGGGCCGGGAGCGCTGGTTTCTGAGGGCATCCAGTCCGCCCAATCCTGCAGGGGGCAGCAGAAGGCACAACCCAGAAAGCGGAGATCCACCGCGATACTGAAAGGTCCTCTTCCTTCTTCCCTTCCGGCTCCCTGCCAGAGGCTCCTCCCACTGGTCTTTGCAGCTTCTCCCGAGCACTCTCTTCTTTTTCCCTTCCTTCCCCTCAAGTCGGACCTACTTCCGGAGACGACCCGGCGCCAGCCTCTCTTCCCAGCTTGCATAGCAGTTTCCGCCCGCTAACCTCCCTCTAACTTTCCCGCTTCCCGATTAGCCCGAAATTATTCTCCCTGCATGCACTGGGCTCCTGGGAGGTTGCTATTGGTTGTTGGGCTTGGCTTTTCTTGGAGGCGGGTGAGTCAGGTAAAGTGTGGGGTGCTGAGTTCGAGTTCGTGCGGAAGGGAGTGTAGCCCCATAGAGCCCAGGGGTGTGCTTGTCTGGGCGGGATGTTGGGGGTGGGTTCCCCTGGCTGTCCTTATCCCCTGGTGGGCGCGCCAAGGTCTAGTCTCACCTGCCTCCAAAGCCTAGACCGTGGAGTTCGGAACATCTCGGTCCCGGGCGAGCTCCGAGAGCAGCATTTAACTATCGTAATTGCAGTGGGTCGGGGCAAGCGCTCAGCTCCCCGGAGGGTCTGAAGCTGCTGGTGCCTACAGGGGGGATGACCCTTAGGCGTTAGCTCTGTTCCGGGAGTGCCCCGACTCCACAGGCAGGATCACGCCTAAGAAGCTAGCTGTGAGACCCCGCGCGAGGTACGGCACCTCTCTGTACCTCAGTTTGTTTATCTGTAAAATGACCTCTGAGGCCCCTTCCAGTTCTAATCAATAATCTTAAGGTACAATTAAAATCAGAAGCTTCTTTGACTTAAAAAAAAAAAAAAAAAAGCAGGAATTCGATCCGATCCGGAGCATGGGATCTCATAAAAGACCTTTGTGGGGTAGATTTTCCAAATGTGAATGTAGTTTTCAAAAGTCTATAAGGAAACGTTTTTTTTTTTTTTTTTTTTTTTTTTTTGGCGTTTAGGCCCCTTTTCCTATGCGCATTAGGCATAATGTTCCTGTCATTAGCTTATTAATGACATCAATGCGGTTATAAGCATGTTAGTATTTTATAGGACGATATTATAGAATAGCAATGGAGGCAATTTCGGAATGAATTTGATAGTTGGTGTAGTTTCATTACCCTTGAATTTAAAGGCAAGAGACTTGAGGGTTTCTGGAGAGCAGGACCCGACAGTCTTAAAAATGCCTCAGACACTTACTAGATGCAGTGACTCCCTGCAAGCCACTTGCTTCTGTTTCTTCCTATGTAAAATGGTAATAATGACACACTTACCTGCTAGAGTCATTGTGAGGATCCAGCAAACTAAATAGAAGTAAGAGGTTTTTCCAAATCCTAAAGGACTGTGTAAATGCTTGTTATTATTGGTTTTATAACTAAATAGCTGTGTGTAACCACTGGTCACTTTTCTGTTTAGAACCTCATTTTCCTCCTCGGTGAAAATGAGGTTGAACTAAAAGGTATGATTTCTTCTGATCGTGGTTGTATGGGTGAAATTATGAAGAAAAGTGTGAAATTTTCATTTGATAGCACCTTTTAGGAGAGACATGACGGGTTTTTTAAATTTAACATTTAAGGGGCAACTAGGTGGCGCAGTGGATAGAGCACCAGCCCTGAAGTCAGGAAGACTTGAGTTCAAATTTGATCTCAGACACTTAACATTCCCTAGCTGTGTGACCCTGGGCAAGTCACTTAACCTCAATTGCCTCAGCAAAAAGCAAAAAAAAAAAAAAAAAAAAAAATTAACATTTAAGTAAAAGATAGCTGCTTGTGAGGCAGCTAGGTGGCGCAGTGGATAGAGCACCAGCCCCGAAGTCAGGAGGACCTGAGTTCAAATCTAATCCTGGACACTTAACACTTCTAATCCACAGAAGAGGAGCAAATTCAGAAGGAAGTACAAACAAGGGTGATTTTGAAAGTAACAAGGTGAACTTATTACATATTTGAAAAAATTCATGGTCTAGAAAAATAGATTCATGCTTTCATAGACAATCCTTTTTTATTCTACTTTGTATATAGAAATGCTCATTAACACTTCCTAGCTGTGTGACCCTGGACAAGTCACTTAACCCCAATTACCTCAGCCAAAAAAAAAAAAAACTGATTGTTACAAGGTCTGAATTCCAATTGCCTAGATTTCTTTTTAAAGTAAGGTTTTTTATTTTGTAGAAACCCATTTTATTAATTTAGTAATCATCAACATTCAAGCACAAAAAGTTATACTACATAAATCTGACATTTACAGATTTTTTTAAAAAGTGTATTAACGTTTAAAAAGTTAATTACATTTATGTCTTTTGTTTTTATGTCATTTCTGGATATATATCTACCACCTCCCTCCTCCCCCTGAGAACTAAACCCCCCTTTGCAACAAAGGAAAATAGTCAAGTAAAAACAACCCAATAAGTGACTATAATTGACAGTATGTCACTGTCCCTGTAAGTCTTCCACCTCAGTCTCAGGAGTAGGGAAGTATCTTTCATGGTCTGTTCTCTAGAATCAAGATTATTATTACAGTTACTCTGAATTTGGCTTCTCTTTCATGTTCTTTTTGTCTATATTATAGTAGTAATTGTACATATTGTTCTGGTTCTCCTTATTTACTTTGCAAGAGTTCATCTGTTTTCTCACATTTATGAATATTTCAGATTCATCATTTTTTTACTGTATGATATTATTTATTACTTTCTTTTAACTATTGTCATTTTCTCAATTGGTACATACTTTGTTTTTTAGTTTTTGTTATTTATTTTTTTGTTTGTTTAGAGAGATGTCAGGAAGATGAATTAGAAAGTTGTTTCAATAATCTAGGCAAAAGATATTGAGAACCTGAAATAAAGTGGTGACTGAATAGAGAAGGAAATAAGAGGAATGTTGTTGAGGTAGAAATGACAAAATTTGACAATTTATATGTGGGGTGAAGGAGATTCAGGAATTGGTAGATTAGAAAAAATGTTGATACTTTCAGCAGAAATAAGGAAGTTTAGAAGGAAGGTGGGTTACCAGGGAGAAAAGGGCAGTGATTAGTTCAATTTAAGATATCTCTGGGACATTTAGTTTGAAATGTTCAGTGGGCAGTTAATGATGTGTGTTTGAAGCTTGGCTAAGATTGGAACTGATCTGGGGGTCAGTTTACATAGGGAGAAATAGAGGAAGGACCTTTGTAATAAATACGTACATCCAAACAAAACAAGTTTCTCTATTGACTGTCTAAAAAATATTAAGTGTTTTATTTTCATGATATCTATTAATCAACCAACAAGCATTTTAAATCTCTTATATCCAAGAGACTAAGTGCTAGGGAAAAATACAAAGAATGGAACAGTCTTAACTCTTAATCTCAAAGGACATGAAGATTTCCAAAGAATATATTACTACCAAAAAAAGTAATTGAAGTGACATCAGTAACTACCTATTCAGATGCCTAATTTCTGAGCTCTATAAAATCTTAGTGCAAATTGTTTGCATATGTATTATGATTATCATCCTTGAAAATATGAGAAGGGAACTGGTTTACTCTGTAGCAAATCACATCTTCTTAGCAATATATTTGGCTGAATATTTGATTACAAAAGAAGTTTTTGACTTGGTAGTTAAAAAAATATGTTATGCCATATAACAAGTTATTTTCCATTCATATGTTAAGACCATTCAAAATTGCTTAGTACTTGCAACCAGAGAGTTATTTAGTGAACCACTGATTACCAGTGCCATTTGAGGCAAAAAGTGGGAAATGTGTTTGCTAACAATCTTGACCACTGGCATGAAGAATGCCCTATATGTAGTCTGAGTGAAATGAGATTGAAACAGACCTTTTCTGAAATTCTTCCAGGGTATCTTCTTCTAGAGGTGTGTTATACTCCAGATATTTGTGGGTTCTTTGACTTCAAAACCAGTTTAGAGACTTGGTCTGCTGTGGGTTTGAGGGAGGGTTAGAGGAGGTTGCAGAGGGCCATATCTGCTCTCTGCCATCTTGGCTCCATTCCTGAAAATCTCTGGTCTTCTCTTTATAAAAGTTTAAAATCTTTATATTTAAAAAAAAAAAAGGCAATCTTACAATGGGGTTCTAGGTCACCCTTTCATAGTTTTAGGTCAACAACAGGAATGTGGGCTACAGTTGTATGTGGCCTGAGGCATTGGTAAAAAAAAAAATGTTATTTGGGCAGTTCAATAATAACCTTATTTAAAGGGCTAGTTTATGATTCGGATGATATAAGAACATTTTAAAATGTGCTCTTCGTGGCTAGTTTATGATTCAGAGGATATAAGAACATTTAAAATATGCTCTTCATATCAGTCTGATGCAGCTCTTATCTGCTATATTGACCTCTTCTTTCCCTTAGGCATTTAATTTTTAAAGTGAAAGGTAGAAGCAAAATCCAGAATACCCTTGACTCCTTGATTAGCAGAATCTGACTTCTGAAGTACCTTTAGAATTATGAACTGTGGTTTAGTAGAGAACTGATAGATAAATGGATAGATGATGCAAAAGAATTGAACTATAGGACAGGAAGACATTTTGCTTAATTTTATAACTTTCTATTTCCTTTAGTTTTTGTTGAGATCCTTATACCATTGCTCCTCAGTGAGAAACCAGAATCAGGATGCCTGAGAATCAGGGAGCAAGCCTTAAAAGCCATGAGAGCCTTCCTGGTACCCCTAATGGAAATTCTGTGTTATGTTTTGGGCAGGTAAGTGTTCAGGGTTCTCTACTTGGGGATCTCTGAGATCTTTGACTCTGGTTGGGAATAGAACTTTTAGAGTGACCAAGACTAATAGTTATTTGGGTCCATAATTGTCTTCACTCATAGTGGGGAAGAATCCCACATTTTATAATAAAAATTTGTCAAAACTTTAATAATTCAGTAAAAATTTTACTGCTGTTACAGCTGAAGGCAGAAGAGCTCAGTTAGCTGTCAGTTAAGTGAGCCAATGTCTCTGTATGTGCTTATCTATCCAATTTTGTTTCTGAAGGTTTGTCTTATAAAAAGCAAATGCAGTTATACTTCACTTCACACTTACTAAATACAATGCAATAATAGTCTGTACAAAGAAAGAGAAGGAAAGAATATATAATTTTTAGATAAGAGTTTGCAACATCTTACAATTTTTTGACTAAGAAGAGGAGGCTGGTAATTAGAATGCATTATGAAAGTCTAAGCAAGGGTTTGAGGATAAGAGTTAAAACCCATACACAGGGAAGAGGATGTGCCTGCTTAATTTATGCAGAAGATAAACTTAATTTAAAAATGGAATCATAGTTAGAGAGGGAAGATACAAAGTCATTTTCTCTTTGCCTTTATCTTCTATTTTTCTCATTGCCATAGTTATGATTAGTGGACAGCTATTCTGTTTGAATAATAAGGATTGAAAGTCATCAGGAAAGAGATATAAGATAAGAAATAAGAAAAGCTTTTCATCTCTCTCTCTCTCTCTTTCTCTCTCTCTCTCTCTCTCTCTCTCTCTCTCTATATATATATATATATATATAAAGAATTTTTGATTCTTTTACCTTCTTGCCTCAACACCTTCAGTGACTTCTGTGTGTAGAATAAAATCCACACTGTATCCAAGTATGTTAATGATCTGACACACATCTAGTACTCTTCTTTTATTCTGTATTTCTAGCCATGCTGGATTATTTTGTTCTCAAAGTTGCCCATCTTTTCTCTATATCTGTCACTACTCATGTCATCTCATACTCGTCTTTCCCAGGTTCTTTTCGTCTTTCAATGCTGAGGTCAAATATTAGCACTGCCTTTATTAAGCCTTCCCCAGTTTGTTGGAAATCATCTCTTCTTTTTCTGAATTCCTTAATACTTATTGTTATTGTTGTTGTTGTTGTTTTTTGGTATCTTGTTCACAGTACTTATATATTTTATGAAATAGTAGGTAGTGAGGTAGGTAGTCAAGATGACGTGTTCAAATCCAGCCTGAGATGTTTACTAGTTGTTTGACCCCAACAATTTCCTTAGTCTGTTTGCCTCAGTTTCCTCTTCTGTAAAATGGGGCTAATAATAATCACACCTAACTGTCAGGGCTATAGTTCGGTTCAAGTGAAATGATATTTATAAAAAGACCCTAGCAAAGTGCCTGGTATGTAGTAAGTGCTATATATGTTAACTATGTTGGCGCTGCTAGTAGTAGTGGCAATAGTAATGCCCATTAGATTTTCAGAAGCCACATTTAATTTTACTTCTTTCACATTGCCTAACAGGGGCTTATACATAGTGTTCAAGGAACTTGGGATAAATGAGTGTTTTGAATGAGATTTTTGGGTGAGAGGTATGATTAGAGAGGGAAAGAGAAGAAAAAATTGCATGGAGGAAGAACTCCAGGTTTCTCCTTTATTTCTCAGTGTTTTTTTTTTTTTTTTCATCTCTGAAGTTTGAGGTTTTAGTTCTTTCCTTTTTTGCTTAAAAGCTATGATGAGTGATGATGAGAATACTGAAAAAAGTTAATTTAATCTATGTGCTTTGCATTTTCAGTACCAGTACACAGCAGATGAATACCAGGCTATCCAGAATGCTCTGAGACAAAGATTGGGCCCTGAATACATCAGTAGCCGACAAGCTGGGGGTGGCCAGAAGGTAAAAAAAAATCATATCTTAAAAGCTATCATCTCTGTGGGCTCAGCAATAAGAACATGGGGCTCTCAGAAGGCTCTCTTGCTTTTCTAGTGTCTTCTCTGTCCAGACAGACCCACATGACCCCTTCTCTTCTGACCATATTTTCTAAGTCTCTCAGAAAAAGGGGCTTGTGGTTCCTAAAACTTGACTGGATATCTCTTAATTTCTTTGTTTCATCTCCCCTTAATATTTATTGCTTGCTTTAACTTTTGATATTTAATCTATCTTCTGGCTAGGTTAATTCTTCTTTTGGAAAATATGCCTTACTGTCAGTTGAAGGATATGTGACCTTTTAGTTTTTTACTTCTGTCACCCTTCCGCCCCCAGCCTCAGCAAAGCTATTGTGAGGATCAATTGAGACTTCTATTTATTGTACTTTTTTAATTTAAAACACACACAGACACCCACACTCACACATATACATACATATCCTTTGACTTATATGAAAGTCCTAGCCTACTGCCTTATTACAGTTAGATGTAATCCTTGTTCTCAAAGCAGAATGAACTGTGATATATTCTGCCATTTGGGAAAAATTTTCAGTATGGGCCTGACAATCACATTTGCTTGCCATCTGAGGCCATCCTAACTAAAATGGAAAGAAGCTGTTGTACCTTCTGATGATCGTCTACTAAGTAATAGAAGGATTTCCATCTGTTTGGGAAGGAACAGCCAGATCAGCAGAATCACAGATGGCTCAGATATCTCAATAGATTACACAGGTACACAGAAGGAATATCCTTGTTGTTGTTCTTGAAGGCTACCAAGCTAGAGAAGACATTCCAAGAAGGTTGTATACCAGGGGATGATTTTCCCTGGCTATAGCAACTTTGAAGCAGGACTTTAAAAGAGGTATGTTTTCATATTATTACCTCTGCACCTTAGTAGATGGCCTTCAATGAATATTTCCTGAAGGGTGGGAATGAATTTTCATCATATTTTTTTCTGCCCTCAGGTCTGTTACATCGAAGGTCATAGGGTCATCAGTCTGGCCAATGAAATGTTTGGTTACAATGGCTGGGCTCATTCTATCACCCAGCAAAATGTGGGTGAGTGTGCTCTTGGGAGTGAAGCCTCGGGTTCTTGCTTCTTTTTGTTCTGGAGGAGGGTCTGAGTGTGGATGCAGATGGGACCTAGAGTCTGGTATTTCATGTAACTCTGTCTAATTCTTATTCTCAGATTTTGTTGACCTCAATAATGGCAAATTCTACGTGGGGGTCTGTGCATTTGTGAGGGTCCAGCTAAAGGTGAGGGGAGTTTTGTGACCAGGGTAAATTAAGTAACCTCTCTGTCTTGGATATCTTCTTCCATAAAATGGTGATTATAAAAACTATTTACTTCACAAGGTTGTTAAAAAGGTCAAATGAAAGAAGTAAAATGTTTTGTAAAGCTCAAAATGTGATCCATTTAAAAATAAAAGTGAAGGAAGCATACCACTTGCATGATTTTTGTAGGTAGAATTGGAATCAGTGGGAAAAATCTCTGGATTAGTGCACATGATTAAAAAGAAAAAATCAACAACTTCCAGAGTCCCCAGACTTGACAACAGGCTAGTCGGGAAATTTGGGGTTGTGTCCAGGCCAGTGTTTGTGACAGCTTTGTGACCTGGAAGGTGGGATGCATTTTCCTATGTTTTGACTCTTTTAACCCAGGATGGTTCATATCATGAAGATGTGGGATATGGTGTTAGTGAAGGCCTGAAGTCAAAGGCCTTGTCTTTGGAGAAGGCAAGAAAGGAGGCAGTGACAGATGGACTGAAGCGAGCACTCAGGTAAACTAGATGGGCTTGAGTCAGAGACTGCTTAGTTTTAAAACCTGTCTTTAAACAGAATGTTTTATATCCAAGAGTGAGCAGGACAGGGCTATGACTAGGAAATTAATCACATTCCATTGCAGAATGTATATTCTTCAGATTACAGTACAAAATTGAAGAAAAACTACCTATTGATTGTTTTGAATTAGCCATAATGGTAATGGCCTGTAATTATTTGGCCCATATTTATCCTGTTATGTTTTTATCAAGGAGAACATTTAGCAACTGTTTATTAATGGAATGAGAGAGTTCTTTCGGTCGTTGGCCCCACATTATAAAATATATAATGGGAATTATGATATTTGTATTATCTTCCCATTAGAGTGATTGTGAGACAAACACTATTTTTATTACTATTCAGAAATGGTATTTTTATTCTGAAGGCTCACATTCTCTTTTTTTATTTTCAGATGTTTTGGGAATGCTCTAGGGAATTGTATCTTGGATAAGGATTATTTGAAATCTTTAAATAAGCTACCACGACAGGTATGTAAGAAATTATACTGTGGACAGGAAAGGGGAAAATGGATATAATTGGACCTGTTGTGGCGAATTCAAATCCAAACCAATCTTTATATTGTTGAGAAGATTCCAAAGCCAATTGTTGAGAAAACTAAGAAAATAGCTTTTTATAAAGAACGTTCTTAATCATGGTCATGTTGGAATAAAAGAAAAGTCAAAGGATTCCTTCAGGAGCCCGAAATAATGATTTTTAATAATAAAAAATGACTTAACCTCTTTGACAAACTCCCTTTCCTTTTTGAATAATATGTAAAGGGGCAAATATTGACTAACAGGAAGAAGGAAGAGAGTAGAGGGCAGTATCCATGGTTATCAGTATCCCTTGAACCAGAAAGGAGTTGTTTTTGAGATGACCAGTTTGGATTTTATGGCATACTAACTGGAAACACTGCTGCAGTGGAGAAGATGGTTTCCTGTTATATAATAATTCTTTGACAGAATATTTTATATCCAAAAGTGAGCTGGATAGGGCTAGGACTAGGAAATTAATCACATTCTATTGCAGAATGTATATTCTTCAGATTACAGTACAAAAATTGAAGAAAAACTACTTATTGATTGCTTTGAATTAGCCATAATGGTAATGGCCTGTAATTATTTGGCCCATATTTATCCTTTTGTGTTTTTATCAAGGAGAACATTTAGCAACTGTTTATTAAGCATTTGTTATGCTAGATGCTGTTGAAAGAAAAGCTAAAAATGAGGTATTCTTTGCCCTTAAATGTACTCAGGCAAGTAAATGCAAGGGTAGTTTGAGAAGGTAACACCTGAGTTGACTCTTGAAGGAAGGTTGTGAAATGTAGAACTGAAGAGTGAATATATTTGAAGTATGTAAGAATATGAATAGAAATAGGAGTCACATAATTGGGAAAGACTTTAGCAGCTATCTAGTCCAACTTGTATTTGGAGTAAAATGTTAAATTAGAGGAATACCTCTAGGAATCCCCAGAGGATTACAATTTGGCTAGAATCAGTGAAAAGGAATGCTGTGAAATAAAGGCTGCAAAGGTAAGCTGGAGCCAAACTGTAGAGGGCCTGTAAGTGCCAGGTTCAGGATTTGTATTTTTATCCAAGCAACAATAGAAAACCCACTAATATTTTTTGATCAAAGGTGTGAAATGATGAAACCTAAACCTTAAGATTATCTTAGAAGTTCTATGGAGGATGAATTAGGGGAGAAAAACAGATGTAATGAGGGTCAAAATTAGTATGATAACTGAGTAACAAGAAGAGGAGAGACTGGAGAAATGTTATGTTGATTGAATTGACAGAAACTGGCAATAGACTGCCTATGGTGGGGGTAAGAGAGAAGGAGGAATCAAGAATGGCTCAGGTTGTAAACTTGGATAACTTACAGCTATAACTGTCACCTTGAATCTTGACAAAGATAGGGAAATTCTGAAGTGTCTGTCATTTTAGGAGGAAAGATAATGAGTTTGGCACATATTGAGGGACCATGCAAAAATCTATTTGGTTGCTGGTAATATTGGATTGGAATCAGGAGAAAGATTATATTTGAATACATAGATTTAGATTGAGATGATAATTGAACCTATGGGAACAAATGAGTTCCTGTAGGGTGAGAGCATAGAGAGACAAAAAAGGATGACTGATGTCACCTGTGCTTAAGGATCAGATGATAGATAATGATCTAACAAGGGGGGCTGATTAAGTGGTCAGACAGCAAGAAGATTTTAGTCTAGGAGGAAGAGGTGCTTGTCAGTGTCCAGAGCTATAGAAAAGCAGGGAGCATGAGGACTGAGAAAGCAGTTGACAGAGGGACTGATTATTTGCCATCTTTTAGGAAACAGTTTTAGTTTAGTGGGGGCATCAGAAAACAGATTGAAAGGGCTTAAGAATTGAGTAGTAATGAAATAAAGGAAGAGAGTAGACTATTCTTTCTAATAGGAATTTGGCATTAAAATTGAGAAGGTGATAGTCGAGTGAATTTTTTTTTCCCCTCCCCTAAGGATAGGATAAGATAGGTAGGGTAAGTCAATAAGTAGGGAGTGATCGAAGGTAAGAAAGAGGGAAAGTGGATGATTATTGGGACAAGTTGTCAGAAGACATGGGAGCTTTTGGGACCAAATGCACAAAAAACCAGATTATCTTTGGCTAGGAGGAAGACTTCCTTTTCTTGACAGACTTGAGAAAAGGAGATGAGCATACATGAGGATAGGTGAAGATGAAAAGGGTTTTTGGGATGTAGAGTCAGGAAGATGAGGGAGTTCTTTCTTGGAGGCAAAATCATTTTTTGAGAACCAAGGCAGTGAGTGTGGCATAGGGCTTGATCAGAAGAGAAAGTCTGAGACAACTAGCATCTGCAATGTTAGAGCCATTGGGGAAAGATAAATGGATTGCTGTGCGCCAGTAATGGCCCAGTTGCAGTTAAAAAACATGAATTTGTAGTGTCCTTGTAGATGTGGTTGTTTGACTTCCTCTAGCAGTGATGAAAGTATGTGAAAAGGAGCAGAGAAGGTGGTGAGTATGGTGATAGGGAGTTCAGGCAGTGTTTTGTTAGTACATACTTCGTTGATTGTTGGCAATAGGAGAAAGGGATCCCATATCTGGAAAGGAAACATGTCAAGACCTTATCAAAATATATGATGGAACTCTTTAAATTGTTTTAACTTTCTCAGGAACTAGAGGGAATTTAGTACAGAGGATAATAAAATTTAAATTATCTTGTTTTTGCTTTTTTCAATAGCTCTCATCTGAACTGGACTTAGCAAATATCAAAAGACAGGACTTTGAACCCTCTGTGGAGCAGACAAGATACAGCTGCCTAAAGACCATGGTTCCTGCACCTCCCCAGGCAAAGGAGGTGATGTCCCCTTGTGGTCCAGGTTGCCCAGAGGCTCCTGTCATCGTGGCAGAGGGCGAGCCAGGGAGTGGCTCATGGTAGGGGACCCTCCATGGCCTCATCTTTCTTCTGTCTCTTTCATTTTCTGTTACCCATACTTGAGAGCTTCCAGCTCCTATCACCAGAACTCTTTTAGCTTGTATATAATAGAGAGACTGACTTGTGCCTTCTTTTCTGTCTCTTCCTCTTTCTAAAGTAGAACCATCTTGTCCTTGGAGGGGGATGCCACATACCAGCGGAAGCTTCGGCAAAAGCAGTTGCAGCAGGAGTTCCGGGAGCAGATGGAGAAGCAACAACAGCAACAGCAGCAGCAGCAGCAGCAGCAGCAGCAGCAGCGGCAAACAGCAGCTCTTCCTTCAGGGGAATTTCAGAGTCACAGTAGATCAGAAAAATCAGCGGTGAAGCCCCAGAGGACAAAGAGTGGAGGTGCACAGGGATGATGGGAGGCCCAGTCTCTTCCAGGGACCATTTCTGAAGTGTTCTAGGCCCTATACTAGAGGGTCCAAAGACTAAGAGGCAAACCCCTCTCACAAGGAGTATTTATACTTTTTTGTGGGGAAACAAAATAGGTTAAATATAAAGAGAATAAATACAAATAAAAACAAGATAGTTGATGGAGACACTAACAGAGGGAAAGATTTCATGTAGAAGTTATACTTGACCTGCTTCTTGAAGGAAGGGAGAGATACTATGAGGCAGACTTGAAAAGGCAGGGAGCAATCCAGACATGAGGAAGAGGTTCTGCAGAGACATGAACAAAGTCCTGTGTCTGAAAAACAGAGCCTTGGGAAACATCCATAGATGAGAAGCCTCAGGAGTAAGTCCAGAGAGGAGAGGGAATCTAGGAGGGTGTAGCCAAGGCCAAATTGGAGGCTGAGAAAATATCAGATTTGGCCATTAAGAGATTATGGGTAATCCTGGTGAGGACAATTTTATTTCACTGATGAGGTTGGAAGTTAGTTTGCAAAGAGTTAAGGAGGAAGAGAGGTAAGGAGTGTAGGTAGCTTCTGGTAGTTTGGCTGAGAAAGGAAAAGGGAGATAGAGAAGTAGTCATTGAACATTTAGTGCCTTCTTTGTGCCAGTAATTGTGCTGAGTGCTAGAGTTACAAAAAAGGTAAAAAGACAATCCCTTCCCTTAAGGGTTTCCCAATTGAATAGGGAAGATAGCATGTAAACAAATATATACAAATAAGCTATCTATTGGATAAGTAGGAAATAATTGACAGAGGGAAGCAACTGGAATCATAGGGTTGGGGAAGGTTTCCTGTAGAAGGTAAAACTTCAATTACAACTTAAAAGGAAACTAGGGAGCTCAGTACAGTAGTCTGAGCAGAAAAGGGAAAGAATATCCGAAGCATGGAGGGCAGCCAGAGTTGAGAGATGGAGTGTCTTGTCGGTAGAACGGCCAAGAAGCCAGCACCATTAGATTGAAGGAGTAAGGCAGAGAATAAAGGTATAAGAAGACTGGAAAGGTAATGGGAAGCTTTGATTGTTGGAAAATTTGATCCTGGAGGCAATAAGGAGCCACTGAAATTTATTTAAGCAGGACAGGGAAGGTGACATTATCACAATTGTGCTTTGGAAAATCACTTTGCTGATTGATAACTTGATGGGGGTGATGGGGTCTCATAAAGAATTTTTAAGCATAGCCATATTTGAAAGTAGTAGAGAAGGAACCAGTAAGTAGCAAGAGGTTGAAGATGAGAGAGGAAGAATGTCTGATGATGATTTGTAGACATTAAGAGTGTGTGTATGTGTTCATCATTATCAATTGGGGATAGGAATAGAGTTGTGAATGATATCTAAAAAAGGAGAAGACATTACATAAAATAAGAGACAAGGTCTTCAGCTGAAATAGTAAGGGAAGGAAGAGTTGTGGGAGGCTTGAGAAGAGTCAGTTCTAAGGGAGGTGAGCTAGGGAATTAATGAGCATTAAAAGGTGTCTAGCTGGGGCAAGGTATTGGGTTGTGAACTTATGAATCAAGAGGATCTGAATCCAAATCTTCAGACATTTATTAGTTATTATATGATGTATAAGTTCCTTAATGTCTCTGAGGTTATTTAACCTCAGTTTCATAATTTGTAAAGTGGGATTAGTAATAGTACCAATGTCAATGGTGGTTGTGAGGGCCAAAGGAGATAACAAATATAAAGCGCTTTGCAGATCTTAAAATGCTATTCTGATTATTATTAAAAGGATTGTTTTTCTATAGAGAAGAATGTAGTTGAATCTATAACATGTGTTTTTGGTTGTACCTCATCATTATAGTTCAGGTCCACTCAACAGCAGGTGAGTTGGTGAAGGGAAGACAGATGGTGGGAATCCCAAGGTTGGGATTTGGCAAAGGATGAATATTGATTGGACAAGCAGGGTGAAGGATTTGAGAAACTGATGGTAGTATAGAGTTGATTTGCTTAACTCCAAAATTTCAGGTTGGGTAGGAAGAAAAGTAAAGTCAGATCAGGGGTAAAGGTCTGAGGAAGTATGAAGGGTAAGAGAGTGAGAGGTCACAAGGAGGGTGAAGAATAAGGATGAATCAAGGCAGATGGAATAGTAGGAAGCAACAAAGGAATGTCAGGAAAGGAAGGTATTGTCATATAAAATCATATTTTGATTATTATGTCTTACAGTAATTGAGCAACTCACAACTAGGCCTAACTAAACCACAAAATAGGGAAAAGGATTCTGGGAGGGAAGCACAGAATTTTCAGAGTTCTAAGAGACCTCAGAAACTAATGCAATCTATATTTGAAAAGAATTTCATCTGAAGAAATTGAAAACCTTTGTCCTTTTCAGAAGTCAAAACTTCTTGTCTTTTACACACTACTAAGAAATTTTTTCTGGAATTTAGAGACACCTTTATTCACTGAAATGGTCTTCAGTATGAAAAAAATCTCACAGTAACAGTGCAGGGTATGGGAAATGGAATACTGACTTTCTGCAGATTACATCGTTACTCCAGGATGAAATCTGATAATGCAGTTAACTCAGTTTTCTCCAACAGACATTTATTAAACACTGTCAAGTATTTAAGACACAAAACTCTCTGTTATGTTCTACATCATGAGGATACAATTTGATATTTATGAGATACATTCATTCTAGGTATTTAGTAAATGAGGAGGAAGAGGAAGGGGAAGCCGTTAACAGTTGAAGGATCAGGAGTGAGAAATCACACCTAAGCCAAACCCTGAAGGCAACTTATGATTCTGAAAGGGGGAATTCCTGAAGATGTACATTCTAGCATGAGGAATGGCATAAGCAAATATAGATGGGAAAGCTGGAACATCTGCTTTGTGAAATAACTAGTAGTTCATTTTGGCTGGAATGAAGAATATATGAAGTGGAGTAGTATGGGGAAAAAAATGGCATGGTCACAAATTAATTTGGTTGATAACTTACTTATGAACCTGTTTTTAAGTCAGGATACTAGATTAAAAGTAGGATATTAAATCACAGAGATTCTTTCCAGCTCTGACTTGGTGCTTTGCATTTTCTCTTTTGTTCAAACCAAAGGACTTGGAGTACTTCCCTTGAAGCATAGTACTCCTGTGGCTGCTATTCCAGGGCTACTCACTGAGGATGAATTCCTTGAAGGTCAGTAAGAAAATCTTGTTGTGAAGAGAGATTTAGAATGTGGATGGATTCAGCAAGTGGAGTGAAGGAATAATTTAAAAATGAATAAGTAATAGATGTTTATTAAGGACTTATTTTCCAAATAATTTTACTTAGACTTTTGGTAAGGATTGTTCTTCTGTAAGACTTCAAAAATCCTTTTTTGGGGGCAGCTAGGTGGTGCAGTGGATAGAGCACCAGCCCTGAAGTCAGGAGGACCTGAGGTCAAATCTTGTCTCGGACACTTAACATTCCCTAGGTGTGTGACCCTGGGCAAGTCACTTAACCCCAATTGCCTCAGCAAAAAACAAAAAACAAAAAATCCTTTTTTTAGTGACTTTGGGAAATATCTTGGAAGAGGGGAAAAGGGGAAGTCCCAGATTATGGATGTACAGGAATCCCAATTTCCAAAAGCAGGGATTCACATATTCACCATTTAATGGAAGGATTAACTGATGTGTGTATGTATGCATGCACATATATATATATATATATATATGTATATGTGTATATATACATATATACACATATACATATACATATATATATATATAGAGAGAGAGAGAGAGAGAGAGATTAGTTGTTATAATCTGGAAGACTAGAATTCAAGTTGTGACTCTGACATGACCATAGTATTCCATTGTTACCTTCTGGAGAATTCTCTATACCAGGGAAATCACAGGTCTAGTCAAAACTAAAGAAAGAAAAGAAGTAAGAATAGAAATTAGTTTAGATAGAAGAGGAAAAAGTAGTTTGGCAAAAACTAGGCACAGATCAGTATCACATAGCATCAACCAAGATAAGGTCAAAATGGGTTAGACATAAAGGATAAATTAAGAAAATTAGGGAATGTGAAAAAAATTACTTGTCAGATCTGTGGATAAGGGAAGATTTTATGACTAAACAAACATTAATACCTCAGGAGGTAAAAAATGAATAATCTTGATTACATTAAATGAAAAATTTAAAAAGGTTTTGCACAAAGCTAAAATAATGAAAGTTAGAAGAAAAGTAGGAAATTGGGAGGAGGGGAATTTATAACATGTTTCTCTGATAAAGGTCTCATTTCTCAAATATATAGAGAACTGAGCCAAATTTAAAAAAACTAAGAGCCATTTCCCAGTTAATAAATGGTCATAGGATATAGATAGGCAGTTTCAGAAGAAATCAAAGCTATTCATAATTATGAAAAAATGCTTTCAATCACTATTAGAGAAATGCAAATTAAAACAACTTTGAGATACCACTTTACCCCTATCAGATTAACATCGAAAAAGAGAGTGATAAATGCTGGGAGGTTGAAAAATAAATAGGGACACTAATGCATTCTTGGTGGAGTTGTGAGGAGTGATTTGAAACTATCCCCAGAGGATTATAAAACTGCACATACTTTTTGCTTAGCAGTAACTACTAGGTCTGTATCCCAAAGAGATTTGAAAAAGGAAGAGGACTGACATGTACAAAAAAATATTTGAAACACCTCTTTTTGTGACAAATAATTGAAAATTGAGGGACTGCCCTTCAGCTGAGGAATGGTTAGACAAGTTGTGATAAGACATGATTGTGATTGTGGTTAGACATGATTGTGATAAGAAAAGACAAGGAGAATGGTTTCAGAAGAACCTGATATAAATTGAAATAAGAGTCAGACCATTGTACACAGTAATAAGTAAGGATGATCAAGTATGAAGAACTTGGCTACTCGGATCAATACAGTAATCCAAGACAATTCTAAGACTCCTTTAAAAAATACTATCTACCTTGAGAGAAAGAACTGATGAAGTGAAGGCAAATATTTTTTCACTTTTTTTTTTTTTTTTTTTTTTTTGCAGCATGGCCATTATGGAGCTATGATTTGCAAAACTTCACATTATTTAATGGATATCATTGCATATCTTCTCAGTAGGTGAGGGTGAGGCTAGAGAAAAGAAATGTAGAATTCAAAATTTGAAAATAAAAATTTAAAAGAGAGTAGTATTCATACTGTGCTGCTTCCTAAAGGCTATTACAGAGACACCTAGATAGGGAAACTGCTTTTTCTCACCAGACATTTATCCTAAGGAAAGCATTATGTATTTAACAGTACATATTTTCTCTCTGTATTGTCTGTTAGTTGGGGTGGCTTAAGAGCAGTAATTCTTCTGGGAGTAGCAAATTAACCCATCAAAAGAACCAGCAGCTGAGAATTTAGTTTCTATGTGCTGAAACTCATTACCTTTAAGAGGAGTATTTTGTTGGGATCTTTCTTTGTGTGTCTCCAGATGACCCCGAGATGTGGGATCTCCCCTTGGAAGCAGCAGACACTGATGCTGTCAAGCCTGAGCAGGGCTCTGGCCCCAGGTCCCCTCACCCCCCTGCCATGCCCGACTTAAAGAATCATATGTCAGGTTGGGGCAAGATGCCCCTGGAGCTGCGCCACCCAAGGCCCGATTTGTCAGGTACCCAAGTGCAGGCTCTTCAGGTTTTGTTTACACATCTCTGTATCTTCCCCTCCTAGAGTTTGGTTGTCCTAGGGCAGGGGATGTTTGACTTTTGTCTTTGTGCCTCTGATGTGTACTTAAATAATACTGTATTTATAGCTGCATAGATTCCTTCTGGCAGAATGTCAGCTCTTGAGTGCAAGATGAAACAATTTTTGGCTTTTGTGTTCCCAGCACCTATATAATTAAGTGTTGGGTGCTACTAAGTAGATGCTTCATGTTTGCCTAATTGATTGGTATTTCCTTATGATACTGTGCTTCATGAAATTCTTATCTAAACTTTGGATCTTCTCTAAAAGAATTCTGCATATAGTCATTCTTTTCATTCTGTGATCATGGCATATAACTTAAGTGGTTGGGTGGGAAGCTAATGTATGGAGTGCTTCTTAAGAGCCAAGAATAGTGCAAAGGGGGAGTCAAATAGTAGCCGATTGAATTATATCTGTATTTAATATATTTTCAGACCATAACATATGACAAGTCTCTTTTAATTTTCCACAGGAAACTGTAGCCCTTATAGGAAGAGCCAGAGCCTGAAGAAAAGAAGATTAGATTCCCATTGATTGGCACTTGGAACTCTTAAAACACTGGGCCATATAAGGAACTAGGAAAATACTGAAAGGAGGCCATGCAGAAAAGCACTTTACCTCCTTCATAGTCTTGAGACTGGAATTAGAACCAGTTCAACTCCCTACAGTTCTCCTTCAGGGACTTAAGTCTTACTCCCTTGGACTTAGACTTTAGTCTAAGCATTTTCCCAAAATGGTGGTTTTGTGGTACCATCTTGTGAGTTTTGATACTTCCTTTTAATCTGTCGGGTTTCAGTGCCTGTCTTTTAACTATACTACAGACAAAACTTAGGAAGTCAACAGTTTTAGAACCTAATTGCTGTGAAAGAAGTGCCAATCAATCAGAACTCTGTGTCTTATAAATGAACCAGCTTGGTTAAGAGCAGCAGAACCACGGGTTCCAAGTGGTAAATACCCCTCCTTTTGCTCTTTGTCTTTGAGGGCTACAACTTTGTTAATAAAATGTAAATTTTTTTTTATGAGTTGCTAGTTGGCAGCTTCCATTAATAAGCACATTTCCTTAACTAAGAGTGGAAAAATCAAGTAGTTTGACAAATTTGTCTTGAGAGCAAAGATAACTCAGCTTTGCTGTAAACTTCTGCTCCCTTTGGGCCTTTCTCTTTATTTGAGAAAATCACCTTTTATGGCACCCTCAGCCTGCAATACTTCCTTTAATACCTTGAAAATCAAATACCTTGAAGCAAAATCAGTACATGATTGTTTGACAACTTTCTATTATCTAAGGCTCCAGTAGAAATCTTTGGGTTTGTTGAGACCCAAAGAGAGCACAGCTGCTTCCTAAAGAGTGTGGGATGTGTCACAGGGTGGTTCAGCAACAGCTACTAAAACCACCACCTATCTATCTTTGGAATTAGTGTCAATCTACTTTTAAAGCCCAACACTCATGAAAAATCTCTACTTTTTGACTTTTGTCTCCCTCTCTTCCATGTCAAATCACTCATGGCATTTATTACGGGACTACTGCCCATGAGGCACTCATTGCTAATAAGCATCTACTTCAAAGGTTCATTTTAAGGATCAAGTCAGAAAGCTCAATGTGTTATATAAATGCTGAGGATTATGATGGTTTTTCTATACAGATCAACTTATGTATAGCTTGGTATTCTCACTCCCCTGACCCCCAGCTCTTAGGACTTTTAGTATCCACAGTGCCTACCTAGCATATATCTATGCTATGGGAGAAAGCTTGGCCTTCCAAGAACTCGAAAACATTTATTATGCAATATTTTATCTAACTTTTAATATTTTTATCCCTCTACAATACTGATTGTAGGTATGCACAATAGAGCAAGACCCCTTCTATGCACAGATATGTGTGAGAATATTGCTTTGATCCATTTCCCTAGAGAAGGAAATTATCCAGTTTTCATTTTGGGTTGTATCCTCCCAATCGAGCATCTTGATGGAATACCTACCCTGTTACTCTAGGTTCTTCTCCATGGATAAGCTTTCTTTCATTCTTGTGCCTAAAAGGAAATGTTTCTCTAATGTAGTCTTAACCAAGGGCTCAATTTGCTGTAAATAGATTTGTATTAGCCTGGGTCTTAGAAATCAGGCCACCAGAACTCTAGCAAACTGGAAAAAAAGGCTGCAATTGAAACCCCACAGCTCAACAAAAGCAAGTTTGGTTTATTTGAATGGTTTCATTAAATAAGTCTACAAAGGTAACAAACTGCAGCGCAAAGCGCAATCTTACAAGAAGCACGACGGCCAGTTAGTGCAAAATGTACAATTAACGGCTGCTCAGAAACCCCCAAGGTTTGAATTCATTTTATTATTATTATTTTTTACAGTGTACATTGTTAAATAATGTAAAGAAAACATTTGTAATTAAGAAAGTTTTTTTTTAAATGTGGAAAAAGATACTCAAAGTGTACTATTAACACAAAATAATTTAAACAGTTCAGTAGCATTAGTTTATTCCTCTAGGTTTCAGTTATTTCATCCACAGGTGGGAAATCAATAGTAAATAAAAACCAGTTCTTCGTAAATGTTTTCTGTAAGTGAAAAGCCCCTCAAACTTTTAAACCAAAATATTTAACTATGTGCTGCATTTGGCTGCCCAGTTCTTCTGGCAGAATGTTGTTACCTCTCTCCTATTTCTGTCCTATTAGATGGCTCATGTCTCAGTTATTAGGACCTTTTTTATTCCATCCTCACTCTACAACCTCCTCACCAGTCCTCTCCATTTTAGGCAAAGTCTTTTTCTCAGAATTGAAAAAAAGCAAAATATATGATTATCAAGGTTCACCATTCCTCCCCCTTTGTTTACCTAAATCACTTGGCTGTTTTATTTGCAGCTTTATAACCTTATACCATTCAACTCAGAAAACAGACCATTCATAGAACATGCAGGATAGCCACCCTTGCCACCATGTATGTGATCAAGTTTTTGTTTTACAAGGTCTCCTCTGCTGTAAATCAAAAGGTGATCAGGGGTTGGAAAATCTTTCCCCTTTATTTTGGGAACAGAGAAGCACCCACAGAAATAGAAGCCCAAATACTTTATACAGCATTAATATCAAATAATTAGGCAAGTCTTTTTTTGGTTTTATTATTTTTTTTTTTTTAGCTTAGAGTCTTGAATGTTCTGGAGTTGCCCAAGATTAGTACATGTGACTGACTCAACCCCAGCATAGCTAGATGCAGCACTGAGTAATACTGGTTGGTTGCAGTATTATTCAGGGAATTCTTATTTCTGAATGAAATGACAAGAAGAAATTGCAAGTAGATGTAGAAAAGTATAAAAGGTGGCACAGTAAGTTGTTTTTTGATAGCACTTGGGCATCTCAGAGAAAGGAATGGGGAAAAAAAAATCAGTCTTTATTACTTTTATAAGTAGAAGTGGCTTAGATACCAGTGGTTTCAGGGCCTTCAATGGCAGCAATGGTTATTGTTCCAGGTGGAGAGGCCTCTGATGCACAGGAAAGGATAACAATCCCAGCAGATATCCCTCTAGCAACCTTCCTCTTCTTGTTACTCTGCCCCTTCAGGATCACTCGTTAGCTTAAGAACCATGCCATCCCTCAAGTTCAACTTTTTCTAGACAATACTTTATCTGTCTGATGCCTTCTCTGATCTTACTCTGTAAGGTTCCTGGAAGTAATGAGCTCACCTAGCTTCCTCTTCATCCTTCAATCTTTTTTTTTTTCTACTCCTTCATACATACTGCTCCCTAGGACCTCAACCTAACTGCTCAATATAGTTAAAATCACTCCCCCCCCCCCCCCAACTCCTGCCTCCAACCAACTTTCTCAACATAACCCCTCCCACGCTCTTGCAAGACCTGCTTTGGGCAGTTTCCTGGATGGTTTAATAGTACCCTTTGAACTGGTTTGCCCTGTAGTACACCTAATCCTGGGTCACATGGACTTAAAAAGGGTTCTTTCAACCTGTTCTCTAGCTGGGGTCTGCTGGGAAGATGATGCTAACTGCAGAAGCAATAGAAGTCCAAGGCACTAAATATCCAGCAAGCAATACTGGGAGAACAGACAAGTATTCAAGTACAGTAATTTTACAATTTTACATTCACATTTATTTATCTAATACAATGGAAATACAAAGGAAAAAGTTAAAGTGTCTCCAATAAGTATACGGATATAGCTAGCTTTTTTTGAACTTTTTTTTAACCCTCTATATTCCACTCAACTACTGTTGTCCAACAACATTTATATATCACAGTGTTTCCACATCAAAACTGATGGCAAAGTTACATGTCCTCAGGGAACTTAAAAAAAAAATTTAAATGGCTAATGCTGCAGTCAAAGCTAATAATATTGTTTACTTAAAAGCAGTATGACCTATTTTAAAGCAAGAGCTGCAACTCCATTCTGCTTGAGCTCCCCAGTGCCTGGGCTCCAAGGAAGTTTGAAAGGGCAAGGCGGGAAAGAAAGATCCCAACAAATCTTTATCCTGTGGTCTGGACTTTTGGGTGGAGGGAGGACGACAGAAAACTGCAGGGCAGGGATTTAGGGCGTCAAGTGTGCTATCAAGCCTCATGCTAGGACTTTGACCCTCAGAGCACAGGTGGGTTTGCTTTGATAATGAGATCTCCAGTAGCTGTTCTGGGGACTTTTTCATTGCCCTGGCTGTTGGATACAGAGAAGCAGGAAAGCTTATTAAGAAGCTGACCTTTCATAAGAAAACTTGCTTTTTCCCTGTCCCTCCAAGAAATGGGGAAGAAAGGAGATTCTCCATCCTGAGGGTTAAGTATGGTGGTTAGAAACATTCTTCTGGCAAGAAACAACCAGTTTTATGCAGCATAGTAGTTAGTATATAGGCTATATCTCCCTCCCCCACAGTCTGCCCAGTCCTATCTACAGGTCTGGCTAAGTTGTCCTCAGGTTTGAACCTGGAGGATTGCTGATGGATTTCTGCAAATTGCTGATGTTGAAACTCTGTAAGGACGAAGTCCCTACAGGCTGGAACTGGCTGAGGGGTGGCGGTGCTGGGCCACTTGTCCCACTCCACTGAGTGCTGAAAGGGGCAGAAGGAAAACTGTACTGCTGTGGGGGGCACATAGCCTTGGTGAAGTGACCTAAAGAGGTAGCTGATGCTGCAGATATGGGGGCAGAACCACCCAGATTAGAGGTCATGGAGATGCAGAGCTGTCCAGGTGCTGAAAATTTCCTTGCCATTCCAGGGCCCTGAAATAAAACCCAAGAATTAAGAATTTAGAAAATTTTGAGAAAACATGTTCTTTCCAACTGGAAGGAATTATTTTATTATAAGGCAGTAATGAGAGATTTTTCCTTTACTACTCACTAAAGTGATAGGCTTGAAATCACCATAGAAAAGTTAGGTTGGACTAATGAGGGATAAAGAAAACTTTGATATACCAAGGAAAAGAAATTGGAGCTTTTTTTTTGGGGGGGGGGGGAGCGGTAGGAAGAGAGATCCTTAACAACAAAAACAACAGTGGAAAGATTAATCTGATGGTAAACTTCAACCCTATTAGAAAACATCTGCTATTCAGTAACAATTTGGGTATTTACTAAGTAGTCTTTCTCAATGCCTGAGATTGTATTAGAAGGAAAAGAGAAAGTCTCACCTCATAGTTCATGTGCCCCTTGCTTCCTCTTCTGCCTGAGAGATTCATGGCATCTCGGGCCCAATTGTCTACCAACTTGTGTAGATCATCTGTAAATGTGCCCTTTCTGCTGGGCGGCTGGGCCTGTGGGGCTTGGCTATTGACTGCTCCTCCCACTGTATTCGTACTGCTGGTCCCTAGAGTTAGAAGGGAAAGAACACAGGCTTTACAAATACTTTTTTAGGTTTCAATTTCAGGAGACAATCAAAGATCACAGAATGATGGAAATGGAGGGCATAGGGAAAAGATGAATTAGGAAGCCATGCAGATAGATAGGCAAGTGATTAAGATTCCTGGGTTTTATTTAAGCCAAATGCCTTAGCTAAACAGGATTAAGAGGAAGGATTTTCTTCAGGAACTATCCAAGTGCCTGGAGTGATTCTGGATGAGGGTGTTTGCCTAGGCCAGGCCTCAGGGCAAATAGAACAGGTGTTTGTTTTTCATATCACCCCAGGGTAATCAAGGCCAGTGACAACTGGTACTCGGCTCCTAGCCCCCATGCTGTGAAAGAGGGAGAGGAATGGTGCCATCTGTGGGGCCAGCTGCTCTGGTTTCCAATCACCTTGAAGAGGGGGAAAGCAGGAGAGGCCTTTAATGCATTCGCATCAAGGGCAAAGTTGAAGGAGGAAGAAAGAAGTCAAGACTGTTTTGGAAAGGACAGGGTATCTACAATCTCATATTAGCCTCATGGGAGTATCCCAGAGACAGACTAAGATTTAATTAAGTAGTGGTTTATTTTTTCAAATACAACTTTTCACATGGGCCCATAAATATGGATGTACAAAGACATCACTGTTGGGGGAAATTGAACTTTCATTTGTCTCAACTGGTGTGATGAGCCAAGTCAGGGTTTGAAACTATTGTGGGCTTGGGCCCTTTATAGAAACTCTATTCTGAGGTTGTCAAAGGCCTTCTACTCCTTTCCCAAACCAGAGCAGCAAGCACTTCAACAAAGAAGCAGCAGGAACATTCAGCTTGGGGCAGAGGTGCACATGGGATGGGGAAGCTTTGAGGCTATGGAGTAATTTTATTTGTATGATTGATGAGAAAGAAGGAGTCTGTGTCCTGCCTGATTTCGGCTCTGCTGGAGGGCACACTGAAGATTATTCGAAGAGGCAAGTATTAGGGAAAAGGGAGAGAAGAGTCACTGTCTCATATTCGCTCTTACCAGATCTCACATTTGCAACTGCAGGATAAATAAAAGTTATGTAAAGTACAGGGATGTGATTCTGAGCCACCAGGATGTCAAGATACCCAACTGTTAGAGATCAGTCTTCTGCCCTTTGCTTCCTTGTCACAGGCATCTAGAAGTGCATGCGACCTTCCTGCTGCATGAAAATAGATGCTGAAAGCCACCATCTGGAGCTATCCTTGAAATAAGGGACTGGCCTTGAGCCATCAAGACTTGATGCAGCGAATAAGACTCACAAGCATTGCGGAGAAAGGATCAGAGCTGACCTTTCAGTGAAGCTTCTGAGGAAGACATCATGCTTCTTAGTGCTGTGGCAATGTAGGGAGCATGATACAAGGCTCTTTGCCACAGTGAAGAATATATGCTCTAAGGTGACCTACTGCATGAACCATATGAAAGAAAGGGTGCTATTTTCTTAGAAGTGCAGAGAACCTAAACAGAATAGAGCAGAATTTTTGGGAACTTTTTCTGGAAGGGCAAATGTAAGATAGGGCTAGAGTGGGAATCACATGCAGTGAAGATGAGTGGACATGGTAATATGGAAATTCAAGAGGTCACATGCATGAGGATTGACATATTTAAAGGGAAAATATTTGGAGAATCCCTGGTTGAGTAAATAAGGCAAGCACAAGATAAAGTTCAATTAGAAATAAGGGAACTATGAAAAGCCAAAAATCTTTTAACAGGGAAGCTCAATACAGACAGAAGAGTCTTAATTCATTTTAAAAAATTCCTTATTTACACATGCTAGGGTGTGATACCTCAATTCTGGTGGCTACAACCCCTTGGAAACGGATGAAAAAAAATTTTTTTTTTTTTTTTTTTTAAACTCTATATCTATGTTGAGATCTAGAATACTGGCTTGTGTCATGGGGAAATAACAGGCACACAGTAATTCCCTTTGATCTGGCTGCTAAAAACTAGTTGTCACATATAGTCCCAATTCTGACTACTTGGAGACTAATAAGGTTCACTCTAGGCCAAGTAAATCTCTCCCCCACCTCCCCCTGAAATTCAATTCCAGCCAATTTGTTGTTTGAGATAGGAGAGTGCTCTTAATCTCATTAACCTTTTCCCACTACCAAATCCTAATAACCATAATCTCTCCTATGATTCTAATTAAAATTTCCTAACCTGTCCATTTCTGATCACTAAACCCAAGCAGAACTAGCAGTGGAATAAATACCTAAATCCACATATAACCTTATTCACTGAAGTCGAACAGTCAAACATTCTATGTCCCCAATGAGGAAGATATGTTTCTTGAACATCAATCAGGTACATCTCATCTTCCTGCATAACTCTCTAGCTATTACCAATCCATGATTTGCCTTGGGGTTGGCAAGTCTTGACAATCTAGACTTGAGGTGCATTTTCAGTCTCAATGATTAAATTACCTGCTAGTGCTTAGGCATGTTAATAAACATATCATAAAAGGAATAAAGAGACAAACAGATGCAAGACTGAAGTCAGATTCAGGGAGATAAGATTTTTTTAGGGTTTGAAAAATTAATGGATAATATTTAGCATTACAATCAAAGGCCAAAAATAACAGAAAAGAGATAATTACTACAGAGCTGGTTGCAAGGACAGACTTTTTTCACCATCTTCCCTGAAGCACAAAGAAAGAGCAATGTGTTAAAGAAACATCAATGCAAAATATTTAGTATCTGCAAATAGCATTACAAGGCCCAGCAAGAGAAACCAAGAGTAGAGAAGGGGCAGTAGGACCCACTGATCTTTGATGTCCAGAGGGGTGGTAAGAGAGCAAACCCTTAGCAAAAAGGGTTACAAAACTGTAGCATTTGGAAATCAAGACTGAAACCTATTGCTGACTGTTCCAAATCAAATTAATCTCAATTACCCACCCCAGAAAGGCTTCTCTCTTGAGTGAAGTCTGATAGACTTGGGATTCTTGTTTAAAGAGAAGGTACACCACTGGGGGACTACTGAGAGAGAGGAATCTATCAAAGTCTCATTGCTTAAGGTTCAAATACCCAAAGCAGAGAGTTTTCCCCACTGATCCGGTCCCACTCTGTTTCTCCTGCTGAGTAGTTAAAATGTAGGCAATTAAAAGTATTAGCATCAGCCTTACTATCCCCAGTTTCATTATTCACTTTTAACTTTCTTCCTCCCACCTTCACTATTGCAATCCTTTAGATTAAGGTTAGAGAATTCTAGGGAAACCAGCAAAATATGTATCAAGCCAAGCCGTGCTTTCAATAAGCTATCTATTCAAAGAGGACAAAAAAGATCTCATGCATTACCTAGCTAATCCCCACCTTTCCTGTAACCACTGCTTTCTTGTCTCAAGGGACCTGCTTAAGGAGTTATCTCATGCACAAAGATGCATCTTTAGGCCCACTCCTTTATCTTCCAAGGGAAGTGCTAAGAATGGAATGTATTTAAATGATCCCAAAACAGAAATGGATCGTCCCTGGAATTTTATTACACATTAGGACATATAAAATTTCCCCAAATTTCCCTCCAAACTAATACAACTTTAAGTCTTTATGCTTCTCTATTTATGGATAGTAACAAATTATGTGGGTACTGACTGCCTCCTGGACTGGTTGGATAGTTGGCAAAAGAGCTTGACTTGGAGCTAGGAAAAATTTGAGCTCAAATCACTTTCAAGTGGATACTGTGTGTCCACGGGCAAATCAGTTAACCTCAGTGGCTCCTCAGTGTCCCTCACTAATAAAATACAAATAATCCCTGTAGACCTACTCTTACACAGATTTTGTGAGGATCAAGTTAAACATGTAAAAAGTGCTTTGTAATCGTTAAAGCACTATATTAATATCAAACTTATCCAGTGAAATTACTCCTGAGACCCTAAATTAACATACTTTATCAAATTACTGTTAAAATATTCTATTCCTGAAGTAAAATAATTTTGGAATCACTATCTGTTGTAGGAGGAGTAGTCCAGAGAATCCCCTGATATAGCTATCATTCAATTGCTAAAGTAAAGGGAAAAGAAGGGTAGGGGGGTAAGAGGAGACAGAGTAGGAGATGCAGGGGGGAATGAAGTTAAATGGGATGCATGAAGGCGAGTCAAAGCACTTCCCTTACATATCCTGTCATTACAGAGAGCAGAGGGGCAAATAATACTTTCATCCAGGAGGGCCTATCAGCCTTTGAAGCACACTCAGAAGCATTACGTTGGCAGCCTTAGCACATGCATCTATAAGACACCTCAATAACCACATCAGAAGTTTGAGGTCTTGAGAGACAAGACCTTTCCTTAAGCTTAATCTCAAATTTACTTATAAGGAATAGCCAGAAAAGATAAAAAAGAAAAAAAAAAAAAAAAAACACATTATAAAGCAATTCTCAATTATCGCACTGTATGTGCCATCATGAGTGAAGAAGGCCCTCCTTTTCTTTGTGGGGAAGTCAGTCTCCAACTAATCAAACACTTTTTACTCAAAGGGCTATAATAAATATATGTATATATTGGTTTCCCTTAGAAATGGGAGAATTATAATTGGAATATCTGTGAATTACTGAATTTGGAGTACAAAGTAATGCAGTTACCTGGAAGACTATAGAAGAATTAACAGGATCCAGGAGCCATGCAAAGGAAGTTTTTTTTTTTTTTTTAAATGTTTTTTTATGGAAGCTCTCCATATACTATCCACTATTCTAGGGTTATTTAATCTCAACTGAAATTAAGGCTTATTGTGAGTACTTCAATATACTATCAAAGAGAAGACAGAATAAACAGGGAAAACTGCATCATGTTCCTGTGACAGATTTAACCTAATTATGTGTATATGTACTACTAGAACTTTTCTATCTTTCTGGCACCTTTAATGGCAAGGTCACCGAACTTGAAGTTGGCCTCTAAGGTCTAAAGAGTCATTACCTCTAGACAGCCTATATATATGTTTTGTGTTCTGCTGGAACTAGCTAAATTTAATATGAAGAAATCCTTCAGCATCCAGTTAAGTTATCTCCGAGTTCAAAGGAACATGATCTATTTGTACAGAAATGGACCCAAACTTCTGAGTGTAATAATAATAGTTCAGCCAAGCCACTGAGTATATATGGGACACAAAGAGACAAATGAGAATGGGCTGCATGAAATATCAAATCCAAGCAGCAGAAAAACAAAAACAAGGAAGGAGTAAAGGTGTTACACACAAAGAGCCAAGCAGGGCGTACTCAGAAATCGGGTCCTCCTGCCACCAGGTTTGAACGTCACCCGCTCAGATGCACAGTTAAACTTCGCACAGCCTGTGAGAAGGTGGGGGAAAAGAGGGAAGAACAGAGAAAGGAAGAGAAACACAGAACACAACTACAAGATGTTAGAAACTTGAGGTTGGAGTGGTGAAATGTACTAAGATGGCACAAAGAAGAACAAGCTTCAGGAGAAGGGCACCTAGATAGAACAGGAATGAGGAATTCCATTCCCTTCAACCGTTAAAATCCAAAGCTCTTCACTTCACTGCAATAAAGCTAGTTTATTTTGTTCCTTCAGAATAGAGTACATTCACCTTGATAAAATTTGGTACTCAGTTCAAAGGTTTCTTTCAATTCTCCTGAAAATGTTCATAGAGAAGAAAGGGCACAGTGATCCTTGCTTCTGAGTTCTCTGGAAGCAAGTCTGTTATCTTTTGTCCCTTTCTTCCTCCTCAGACATCTCACAACTTAGTTCCATATCTCTTATTTCTAATATTAGTAGAGAACCTTTTGATGGAAATGTTTTAACTAGTAAAACAAGATCACAGTGGCAAACTGGGCTATGGACAGAAAACAGAATTTATCAGACTGTTCAAATACTGAACAGATTCTCCAGCCTGCTTCCCCTACTCCAGCAGAGGAAAAAAAAAAAAAGCTTCCCTGACCAGGATATGCATTATCTTCCAGGAAACTTTTTTATTCCCTGGTAGTGACTATTGCATTTTGGGAATGACTACTTTCCTAGTCTTCAAGGGTTAAATTCTGGACCCCCAATCCTTCACTTGCTTGCAGTGATACCTCCTCACAAAGGTCTCAGAATTTTCATGTTGGTCACTACATGGCCTTCCTTAGAAGAGGTTCTTTGACCAGATGGTGCAACAAGCCTAACTCACATGCTGTCTGATCTCTGTAATAAGCTACACTATTATCTTTTCATCACTTCAAACTGTCCTGAAGCTAAGACTAAGGTTGTACAAAGACTGTGTATTGGTCAGCTGGTCTTTTGCTTTTAGGTTCCTTAGTCCAAGCTGTGACCCTGAAGTCTTCTGGAGCATTTGATCATCACCAAGGCTATGGCAATTCCTTTACCTTAGTGCTTTATAAGATGGTGGTTGTCATTTGATTTCTTACCTTGGCCTGGTGCAGAAAGGCTAGGTACTGAAATGGCACCATCACTGGTAAAAGCTGAATAGAGGTTCTCGCTGGAGGGAGATGGTTTAAGGGGCTGTAACAGCTGATTCTGCCCAGTCTCTGGGATGCTGCCAGGAGGATGGAGTGTCTGCTGGGGGTGCAAGACTGAAGCTGCACTTTGAGCAGACAGGTTGCCTGTAAAAAGACAAAGCCACATCAGGAAACAAAGTGAAGTTCAGTCTTCCCACTGCACTCCATAGACATTGAGTAGGTAGGCTACAAAAAGACAAATGAGAATGGACTGAATGAAATATTAAACTGAAAGGCGGAAAACAGAAACAAGAAATTTGGTGTTTTGACTGGGAGATGGGGTATCAGGAAGAGATGGGGAGGGTAGATGTCACAGAATAAGAAAGAACAAAAAGTTTTACTGACTGGAAGAAAAACTAGGAGTGAAGTAAGAAGTAATCTCTTCACTCTCTACAACACTGACATTAAGTCAGAAGGTTTCCATTATAAAACTGTGTCTAAGAAGGCTTTGCCTTCAGATTGCCCATAGTAGCTTATATATTTTAAGTCAAGTAAGAAAGGGCAGCTGCAGGACAAAAGAGAAGTGCAATTTTGTAATCGATAACCCTGATTGAACAGGTTTTGGAAAGAAGGCTCTGCTTTTCCCTATTAAGACACTGAAATATATGATACAATTAGACTTCCCAAAGCAGGTTCTGCCTAGTTTTCCTACTTAAGGCAGGCATATGCAGAGTGAGATATAAAACTGTGTGGGGCAAAATGGTGTGGGTAACCACTGAATGTCTGGCACCCAATTTCTTGGCAGATGTCACACAAGTGCTGGGTCTAGTATCCTGCAAGTGAACTCCTTTTCTCATCCCTGGATACTCAGATGTCCTATTCAACAAGTTTGTGAGGCAAGAGCTGGTCTACTTAGAATGCAGTTAAGGTTAGCAGATGGCATTACTTAAGATGTTGAAGAAATGGTTTAGAACTGGGCAGCTAGGTGGCGCAGTGGATAGAGCACCAGCCCTGAAGTCAGGAGGACCTGAGTTCAAATCTGGTCTCAGACACTTAATACTTCCAAGCTGTGTGATCTTGGGCAAGTCACTTAACCTCAATTGCCTCAGCAAAACAAAAAACAAAACAAAACAAAAAAAGAAATGGTTTAGAACTATTCTAACAGTTTTCAACACTGTTACAACACACCAGATCTGAGGGGCAGATCTCTAAAGGAGAATGTCTATAAAAAAAGTTAGGAAAGAAATAAAGTATTTTTACAAGCATGACCTTTTAAAACTACATAATCTTCTTGGGAACTGTAGTAAGATTAGCTTTCATTACAAGGAATCATCATGAACACTGTTTACCAATTGCCATTCCCAGAGAAACCAACCATCATACTCTATATAAAGCAAAAAGTATGAGCAGGGAAACGGTCATGGTACCAAATTGCTACTGGTATGCATTGTTTTATGATACATATTTTCTCATTATTTATATATGGTATTTTAATATATGTTATATTAACTTAAAAGTCTATTCTCAAAACATGCTTTTGTTTCCTTTGAATGTCATCAGTAAATCATCCCTAAAGTCTTCTGTAACATATCAAATTTCTAGTTCATGTAATCATATGGGAGTTTTTGCTCAACATTTATTCAATGGAAAGAAAAACTTTTTTTCTTTTTCACCTCCCATGGGTAAATGTGAATAACACTTCAGTTGGTAGCAAAGCTGAGAATTGCTCTCAAGTAGACATTAAAGGTCTATAAAATAGTTTCAGTATGAATTTTGCTAAAAGGGCCATCTCTAAGGCCACTTCCAAAGGTAAAATGAAGGCAGGGAAGAAGGAGCTGAGAATAAAATGTAAAAGTTAGTTCTAGAAAATCAGCCTCTGAAAGTAAGAAAAACATTCAAGTGACAGATTTCTACAACTCAACAGCATCCATACTAGGGGAGGAGGTAGGGAGGAGGGGAAGGGAAAAAAACTTAACAGGAAATTGAAGAAAAAAGAAGAAAAAGACATTTTTACCCTGTTCCGTGGCTCCTTACCTGAAAGTTGGGGGCTCTTATTTCCTAAAGAACTACTACGGCTAGATTTGCTGCCTTTGCTTTTAGTGGGTCGTCGTCTTCTCCCTGAGAGTGGAGCAGCTGGGGGAATGATGACTGCAGGGGGGACTTTGCCCAATTTGGTATATAAAGATTCAATTTCATGTTTCTGGCGACTCTGTAGATCCTGGATCTCTTTAAGGTGCCTGAGAATAAAAGGCCAGACTTAAGAACATATTCAACACCAAACTTACTACTATATGACAACTTTAATTTGACAATAAATGGAAATTTCATTAATATTTGTGAATATAGGCCCTTATATTTATCCTGAATGCAAATACCTAATCTGCTGTCAAAACTTATATTTTCCCTAAAATCAAATCATTTCGACTATGATAAAAATTCCAACTTTTCTTCTCCATCTCTTCCTACCCCAATTTAATATTTGTTTCCAGCAAGACTAGGGGAAATACTGTTTTTCCCGATTCCTGAAGCCAAAGAAGGCAGAGGCCAATTATTACCTAGACAGCCCTCACTATAGACATTCACTCAATATTGGGTAATTTTAGTATTTAATAAAGCATCAGAGTTGGATTCAGGTCCAGGCCTCTGCCTACTTCAGTTTCTTTAACTGAAAAATAACAATATCATCTATCTCCAAGAGTGTTGTGAAGATCACATGAAATAGTTTAAAACACTCTGCTATCTAGGCATGGAATCAGAAAGGCCAAATTCAAATCTGGCTTCAGATATTTACCAATGTTCTGACACTGAGCAAGTAAGTCAACGTTTATCCTGTCTACTTCACTTTTCCCAATTATAAAATGGAGAACTATGTCCCAGGGTGACTGTGAGGGTGAAGAAAAAAAATATTTATAAAACACTCAGCATAGTGCCCACCTACATAGTAATTGCTTAAATAAGCCTATGTAAGGAAGGCTAGTGGTAGCTAAAACAAGCATATAAAGGCTCAAAGAAACAGTATTCAGTCTCAAAAAAGCATGCTTGTGAACAGAAGTGGTATAGAATAAAGTAGAATTTAATGAAAAAACCTTCAGACAATTTTCTATGTTTACTGTCTTTTATTATAATGTTTTTCTCTCTTGTATGTATAAATCTTTTGACAGAAAAGAGACTGCCTCCACTACACTTATGGCAGAGCTGTAGATTTGATATCTTGATTTGATCATTTGGTATCTGGGATTTCTATCTGCTATCTTGTAGTTCTGTGACCCTGATAAACCACCAAACCACTCTGGGGTTCCAAAACTGAGATTAGATTATTTCTAAAGTCCTTCACAATTCTGTCTTTAATTCTATATCTCTCATAAGGGAAGAAAATGGTCTTACTTTTCTCGTAGCCGACGTAGTTCTGACTTCAAGTCCTCATCTTCAATGTCTGACTCATTGTCACTGCTCATGTAAGAGGAGTTGAATGAATTGCTAAGGCTCTGGATGGGAAGGCTGCCTTTTGAGCCCAGATGGTGAGTAGAATGGGGACTACCTGAACCATCATCCATATTCCTACTGAGGAAGGCAGCTTCCAGGTCACAAGATGGCCCATTAAGATGGCTTGGCTCTGACAATTCAGGCATTTCTTTCTTTGGTGCTACAGCAGAAGGAATGGCCTGTTCAGAATCCAATAATGGGCGTACTACAGGTGGCTCTCCCTCTACCACAGGGGTGACCTTGTCTTCAGTTTTTGACACAGAGAATCGGCCAACCACTGTGGTAGGCTGCTCAGCTTCAGGCTTTGTCTGGGTAGCAGAGGTTTTTTGAGAAGGAACACCATCAACCATATCCAAGGAGGGGCCACACAGAGGTGTGGTAACTCCACCAGGCTCCTGCTTCACCAGAGTATTCTCTGGGCTACTACTTGACAACACTGAGGACTCTGAAGTACTTGACTCAAAGTGTACAGACTTGACTTCTTCCGACTTACTTCTGTTTTCCTTCAAGGAATCATCTACTGCAACTGATACCTAGGGATTTAAAACAATAAACCTTCAAGAAAGACTTAAAAAAACCCAAAACCAAAAAACACCCAAAGCTATAAACTCCTACATGGTAGGGCATTTTATTTCCCTGTGAATTATATCCAAGCCTTTTATTTTCATACTTCCAACCCAATCCTTACAATCTGAAATGAAGTGTTTTTTTTAAATGAAATAATCCAAATAGCAGGCATTTTTTGGCTAAGACTTAAGACAGAACCTTTTAGGAATATTCATTAATTATTTAGTGCATATTCATTACTTATGCTTAATAAGTATAGAAAAATGCACGAAATGCTAGACACTGGGAATGCCTTCAAAGAGTCCTACTCAATGGGGTAAAGAAGGTGCCGAGAGGGAGAAATACATGAGCTCAGAGAAGTAAGTACAAGATAATTTAGGACAAAAGGGACTATAACCAGGGAGGAGGACAGGCTTTCCAGAGGAAGTGGCATCTGAAAGGTTAAGTCTTGAAAGAAGACAAAGATGGCTCCTTTAGAGGCAAAGGTAGAGAGGGAGCACATCCTGGGCAGGGGCCCAAGCTAGGCAGAAGCAAGAGACAAAATCCCAGCCCGGGGGCACAGCAAGGAAGGCCAACTTGGCTAGAATGTACTGGGTGTGTAAAAGGAGGTGACTGTGAAAAGTTTAGAAAGGTATTCTAGAGCCAGACTGTGAAGGATAAGATGAGGAGTGGATACTGGTTTCTAGTCCTGGGTCTGCATCATTAGAGAAGCAGTTCTTTAGAAATTAAAATATAATGTATATGTTTATCATTGTATTTCAATGACAATTCCTCAAGAACATTCCTAATCATTGACACAGAACTAATTCTGGCTTCTTAAAAGATTATGCCAGTGAAGCTTTCATATCTGTTTATTAAAGTTTATAACTAGCAATCATATTACTTATATAACATGTAGGGAAAAAAAGGAATACATTTCTGAAAAGTGAATGCTTTACCTGAAACCGGCCCATTTTAAGAACACTGGCCTCTGAGTTAATCATCATGGCATTATCCTCTATGCTCGGAACTGCTGAAGTAAAGAGAAATGAAGATGACAAAGAAGTTTGAATAATCTTTTTTTCTCTTTTTAATAATGTCTAGGAGGATGAATCTAAATCATCTAATTTTATATTATTGTTATTATTATTTTTGCACTGCTGTATTCTTAAAGGTAAGCACTCAAAAAGCAGTTAGATACAGGATTCATGAAACAAGAATTTTCTTCGGACTACGTTAATTTTTAAGTTCACCTCCTTAAGTCTTTTTGGACTTGGAGAAGATTAAGTCTAGTTTTGGGAAAAGGCTTTCTAAAGTGGTCTATTTATGTAAACAAACATAATAGTATCTGAAACATAGAACAGACTTCAAAGTTAGTACAATTCAAAGAATTTGTTTTTTTTCTGGAGACCAATCACAGACAGTTATTAACATTACTCTGTTTTATTAACCCCAATTTCCAATTGCACAAGCCTTTTTTAGGATGCATTACTAATTTGCTCCCAGGCTCAATGGAGGCTCAAGAATCTAAACAGAAGCCTGTTTTTAAATTGGGCTATGCCAAAGGTACCATACTCTACCTTTCTGAGCTGGCACTACCACTGGCACTGCTCCACCAACTGATGTTGGAGTCACAACTGATGTGGGCTACAAGACAAAATTTAAAGCAAAAAGAAAAAAACAAAAAACAAAAACTTCAGTTTTTCTGATTGTTTCTTGCAACAGTCTGCTGAAGCCAAACACTTGAAATATTATAGTCCAACTTTTATCTCAATGTAGAGGATATATTAGGAACATGAGGAACAGCCAGGTTTTGTCATTACAGATGCCAAGGTATTTTTTAAACAAAAACTTCTAATCTAGTAGAGTGAGTTTAGTAACTGCAATCATTTTCTTTCTTCACTTTTGCAGGAAGACAGAAATGCTATCTATGAATGCTGGAGGATCCAAATGTACCAGAAAACCTGATCTTCGTCATTAAATCAATCTAGAAGACTAATACTTTCCTATTTAATTATCTAAATGTAACTTCTAGGAGAAGTAGTAAGCTTTTAAAGCTCTTTTATGATACACTTTTTGCTTAGTCCATTTCAGAAAGTACCTCAGAAATTCAAAGGTAAGCTTTTTTCTTTAGAACATTTTTATCTTTTTAATTAAAATTAAACCACAATATTTCTGACATTCAAGTAATAAGAGAGAAATTAGATGGGTGCTAGGATCTGAGCTTTTCTTTTGGAGCTAGCTAGTGAAAACAGCTTACCTGAATAAATAGTACGATGTGGTAAACATCGTACTATTGACCATGTATCACACATGAAGCTATACTTTGCTAAATCTTTTTAAAGACCATGTGTCTACTTTGTTTCCGGGGAGGGAAAGGGACAGGCTATTTTCAAGTTCTTTCAACTTACAGTAACTGAAGATGTGACTGGGACAGTCTCTGGACTAAGGGCTCTTCTTAACTGAGCATCAAGATCTTCTAGAGGTTGCTGAGACTGAAGCAAAAATACCCACTAATAAGAATATCTTAGGCATATTAGTAAAATCAACAGCCAATTTATACGGGTGTATTTACTTTGTACAACAGACATAATGACTTTCTAGTCTAGATTTTTAAAAACAGGTTTTTAAAGAGAGATGCAATATTAATTTAATTTAATTAATTAATAATAATTAATAATTAATTAAATTTGGTGATGGCTAGAAATTGTAGATTTGCTCTTCTTTTATAGTTCAACATTTCTCAACACTCATCATAAAACTATAATTAGAGCAACATGATTATTAAATTCAAAAGACTTTCAACTGCATATAATTGATATTTCAAATAAAACTTACATGTTATCCTCATAGAGGTAAAATATTAATCTAACTTGATTTAAATATTTATGAACTTGCTTATTCATAAATAATGCCAAAGATGAAGTGGGTGTTTTTTTTTTTAAAAGTCATATCCAATTGGAAAAATACATATAATTTTGCCTAGTTACTTCATTTATACCATAGGATGATAATATCAAAGTGGAAGTTTCTATTTGACTTACTGGATATATGCAACAATATATTTTTTCCATCACCTCAAACTATCCTAAGGCTAAGACTCATGAGCAGGTTGTACAAAGATTGTGTATTGGTTAGCTGGTCTTTTGCTTTCAGGTTCCTTAGTCCAAGTTGTGACCCTAAAATCTTCTGGAGCATTTGCTCCATCACCAAAGCTGTGGCAATTCCTCCATTTTAGAGTTGTCAGATGATGATGGTTGCCATCTGATTTCTTACCTTGGCCAAATATATTGCAAATATATTTTAGAATTTAAGTGACTTTTTAATAATATCATTAAATAGTTTCAGGTTCTAACATGCCAGCATTGCTCTCTGGAGCAGGGGTCAGCAAACTACTACTCGGAAGCTAGGAATGGTTTTTACATTTTAAAATAAAGGTTTACCGTATATAAAAATCTCTTTGGCCACATAAGAACAGGAGGAAGATTGAATTTGGTCTTTAAGTTTGCTGACTCCTGGTTCTAGAGAATGAACACCACAGAAATTTTGAAACAATGTTTTGAAAGTTTAGAAAAGTGCACAAAGAATGAATATACTTTAGTTGTAGAGGGAAAAAAATTTGCTGATAAAATTTTTCAACTCTAAGTTTTTCAAAACAGACTCAAAACTTCATTAAAATAAATATCATTGAAATAAATATAAAGTCATCTTCTTAGTTAGTCTCTAATATCCCCCCCAAAAGATTTGTACATCTCAGTTTAGATGGGATCTGAATTTCTAGACTCAAGTCCTATTTGAAAACCCTGGGGTTACTCTCAAGAAAAACAGAGAAGCTAGTGCCATGCAATGAAGAATTTCACCATGCATTTTGAAAGACAAAACAAGAAAAAACCAGAAAGAATTCTGCCAAGTCATGGAGCACCTGTGTTAGGGAAGGTCCTGGAATAGGCGGCAGCTGCTCACTGGGTGGGGTACCAGATTGAAGTTCAGTACCTACTGGCAGCACCTACAGACAATTAATGGAAATTTTAATGTATCACACATGAACAGAAGAAGGCTCAGAGAAAGATAAAACTATTGCATACTAAGGAACAACACCTAATTTAAATGAGTTGACAAAAGGTTACAGAAACAAACCAAACAAAAAGCCTGAGACTTGCCAGAAACTGCAATTTACTGTGAATTATCCAGCAGAGGAAAAATCTACTGGGGAATAATGTAGTTATTATAGAGCTGGTGCATTACATCATGGCATCTGCTCTAGTTATGAACAAAGGCAGGCAGGACTTTTGAAAGCTTTGCAGGACAATTGTGAGAAATCCAGAAAGTGATATGCAGTAGATTTTCTCTTATGGAAGAGGACAAATGACCATTATCTAATTGAGGAGTGCTGAGATTAGGAGGCAACTCTACTTAGCTGATCTTGGACCACCTATTTTGAAATTTAACACCGTCAAGTATTATTAAGACAGGTAAATTCTCTCTGGTTGGTTCTAAACTATTGAAAGACCTAATACTACAATGAGAAGCTAAGTTCTTTTCTACCAGGAGCAAGATACTATCACAGTGTAAGTTAAGTCTCTGCCTGCCTGTCATTTTTACAAAAATTTTGTGCATTATTAGACTAAAACATGCAATTTAGTTAGGAGAAATCTAGCTGAATTATTTGAAAACTGTCAAGAGAGACTGGAGAGGTCAGAATGAAGAAAATCCGTCACAGCAGAATCAGAAAGTATATTCAACTTAGTAATTTTGTTACTCAGTAGAGACTAACTCTTGTACTAATTTGTTCTTCTTCTTTTTTTTTGCTGAGGCAATTGGGGTTAAGTGACTTGCCCAGGGTCACCCAGCTAGGGTGTCTGAGGTCACATTTGAACTCAGGTCCTCCTGACTTCAAGGCTGGTATTCTATCTATTGCACCACCTAGCTGCCCCTCTTGTACTAATTTGATCACCAACACTCAATTACTTTAAAACTCTTAAATCTTAAATCTTAATTTTGTAGCACTGGGGGGTGGGGGTGGGGGTGGGGTGGGGTGGAGAAGGGGAAGTGCTGCTTTAATAGCTAACTTCATGGACTAGTGATTTTTTTTTGCCTTTTCTCAAAATTGTAGCTAAGAGAAGAATTCTCTTTTGAGAGTTAAATGTTATTTTTAACTGAACCAAATGGGACAAATGTTTGTGTGGTTTCTAACATATTGGTATAACTTACAAAATTTAGGCACAATTCCTAGAAGTTAATGAACTACAAACTAATGAAATATATGTACCCACACACACATACACGCAGGCATGCATGCACGCTTTTAATGAAATCCAAATATATAAATTGAGTTCAAACAAATAAAGTGAGTCAGTTTCTATATTAGCCTCTGAATCTATTTCAAAACCATATTTCTATTTTGTTGGGGCCTAGGGTAAAAAATGTTAACTCTACACTTAAGAAAAAATATATTATTTCAGTGCAATAAAAGGAGAAACTCTGTAAAACAAATCTCTAAGAATCTTACCGGTACCCTTGCGATAGGTGGCTTTGAGGGAGGGGTTCCAGGTTTCACCCCTGTTGCAGTGCTGGTGGGGGCTGGAATATAGCTGACTGGGGTGACAGCCTGCCCAGGTGTGACCACTGGTGTAACAGCCGACAAACCAGTAGTTGTTCCTAGAGGCAAACTGCTTGGTGGTAAGCAAGTGCTTGTGGTGGAAGTCATGAGCTTGCTTGGTGCTACAGCGGTGGTTGGGACGCCTGGCATGACTGTGGTCTCCACTACCAATGATGTCTCCAGAGAGACAGGGGCATGCTGGGCTCCAACAGAACCGTGTTCACTGAAGAGAGACCGCAGTTTTTCTTCCAGAGTCTTTATATCATCAATACCAGGGGCTTTGGGTTGTGTATCAGTATCTATTTCAGGGCAGTGGGTGTGGGGCTGGTTGGGAAGTGAAGCTGGTTGAGGTTGACTATGGATTAGCGTCTGCTGTACAGCAGGCACATTAGTAACAGGCTGTACTAGTGGCAGGATACCAGGTAAAGGTACCTGGGGCAACACTGGGGTGGAGACGGTCCCTGCTGCCTGTGAAAGGACAGGAGGAGAAGCCACAGCGGATGGGACTTGTAAAGGATGCAGCACACCGGGCTGGCTAGCTGATTCAGAGATCCCAGCTCCAGAGGAAGATGGAGCTACTGAGAGGGGCAGGGAGAGCCCTGCTGCACTACTAAGGGGCGGCTTGTCTGGTAAATGTGTGCCATCGTGCTTGGGATGGAGTGCACTGACGACCACTGTTTCTGCTACACTGGGGACAGAGCCACTGCTACTGAGTTGAAGAGGTGGCTGTGAAGCCATGCTTGGAAATGGAGTGGTGGTAGATGTAGAAGCCAGGGTGGCTGTCCCAGCTATATTTGCTGCAATCTGAGTGGGCTGAGAAGTCATAGCTGGGGTGATAGCACCTGGGGGAACAGAACTGCCTATTCCAGGAACTGGAGCTACCGATCCCACTGCAGGAGGAAAAGTGCCAGCACTAGACATGACTCCCCCAATTGGTGGGGCCTGCACTGATTCACTTGTAGTAGATAATGACACAGCTGCAGGAATAGTAATGCTAGAAACCACATTGGTAATTAATGGTGGTCCAGACACCTGTGGTGCAGGAAAAGTACTTGAAGTTAATACACCTGCACTGGAGGCAACTCCGGCAATCACCTTTTCAGTAGGCATAGTAACCACAGATTGAATGACTGGTGCAGAAACACTATTAAAAGGGCTACTTGTAGCAGGGACAGATACTGAAGGCACAGCTGTAGCCATGGGAGGGAAGACCACAGCCATGCTAGTCATGGTGGCAGGTACAGTTGGAAAGGTTGGTCCTGCATGGCTGAAGTTTGGGGGGGCTGTACTGGGTCCTTCTGACATTTGAGCATGCCTGAGTTCAGAGAATGCCTGTTGCAAACTAACGGATGAAGCAGAATGAGACAGATTCATTACAGGGCCATGGGATGGAGCAACAGCAGCTGAAAAGAAAGACAAGACAAAACAAAACAAAGCAAAACAAACACAAAAAAAAATGAAGTTAGCATTTTTTTTTTTTTTTTAAATTAGGAATATAACATGGCCCCAAACTCAATATATTAAGCTCACCAACACGAATGTTTAACATTCTGCTAAGGGGACATATATTAAAATAGTAGAGATTTAGTCAGAATACTTTGGCTAGACACCCAACCCTTATACAGGGATGGAGGAATTAGGATTACAACTATGTATAACCAGTTGGAAGAACTCTTCCACAATCTACTCACAATTCACTATATGTACTCTAATTACCAAAGTTACTTTTTCTGGTTCTGTTGCAGTGTCCTTCACTTACCGGGTATTCAATAATCTCCTAAATTTAATTCTGCTTCATATTTACCTACTATTTTTACTCTGAGCTTTCCATAGACTTAATTTGGACCAAATTCCAAAAAAGAAAGCTGATTGAGAAAAACTCACTTGTGTCTGATATTTCACTGGATGTAGCAGTGAAAAATACTGACTCTCGTAACCGACTCTCTGGTACAGGACTCACTATGAACCTCCGTCCAGCTGAATGTACAACTTGAGTTAAGGAACTGGAGGGAACACCTAAATAAGAAAAGAAATTATACATTATTCTTCATCTGGTTTCAGTCCTAATGCAAAAGCACTTCGTAAGTACCCTTATTAAAGCAGTGAGAGAGCATTTAGATAGCTGACTGCTATTTGATTTCTGAGAAATCAAATGCTAAGACAGGAACTATGTGGAAAGTTGAAAGGAAGCTTACCTGCTCTCTGAGGCATAGAAGATGCAGGATTTGGTTGCTTGAACTCTCCCTCCAATTTCTACAATAAACAAAACTTCAGTCACGTATGCACTACAGTTCCCAAGTACAACATAATGACTGTGTTCACTAAACCCGTTAGGGTTTTAGTTGAGTATCTCTGGGTATTTGATTCAGAAAACTGCAAATGTCAGTCAACTAGCATTTATTAAGGCTCTATTATGTGACAAACACCGTGCTAAATTCTGGGGATAAGAAGAAAAGATATAGTCTTTGCCCTCAGAAAAAAATTACATCATAATGGGGAGACAACATCTAAACAATTATGTACAAACAAGAATAAAATGGAGAAAATAAGGAAAGAGAGAGTAGGGAGTAAGGAGTAAGAGTACTGGAAAGGTAGGAAAGGGCCAGGTTATCAACAGCTTTTTTTTTTTTTTTTTTTTTGCTTTTTGCTGAGGCAATTGGGGTTAAGTGACTTGCCCAGGGTCACACAGCTGGTAAGTGTCTGAGACCAGATTTGAACTCAGGTCCTCCTGACTTCAGGGCTGGTGCTCTATCCACTGCGCCATCTAGCAGCCCCGTATCAACAGCTTTTAAAAGGAAACAACAGATTTTATATTTGATCTTAATTGTACCAGGAGAATTGCCTGAATGGTGGCACAGGTGTGTGGTATGTGTGAGACAAAGACAAAACAAACATGTTCAGATCTGTACTTTAAGAACACAAATTACACAGCTGAGAAGGATAGACTGGAGTAGGGAAAGACTAGAGGCAGACAGACTTGCCAATAGGCTACAGTAAAAGTTCAAGTGTGAGCTGATGAGGGCTTGCCCCAGGGTGGTAGCAGTGTTAGAGGAGAGAAGAGAATTTATGTTAACCATGTTATTACCAAGGTAGAAACAACGGGATCTTTTAACAAATTGACTCCATATGGCAAGTGAGAGAATTGAATCTAAGGATGTAATCTTGAAGGCAAGCCTGAATGACAGGGAAGATGCATTCCACAGGAAAGTTAAAAAGAAAAGAGTGTTTAGGGCAAAAGATAATGAACTCCATGAGAAATCCAGTTTGAGATGTTCAATAGGCTGCTGGAGACACGAGACTAGAAGTCAGAAGATTATTGGTGAGGGCTGACAAATAAACCTGAAAATCCTCTGAGTAGACATGATAATTACATTCATAAAAGTTGATGAAGAAAGTAGAAGAGAACCAGGATACAGCCTTGAGGAATATCCATAAAGATCTAGGAAGAAAGACTGAGAGTAGTCAAATAAACAGCAGAATCAGGAGAGAAGAGTGTCATAAAAACCTAGAAAGAAGAGAGAATATAAAGAAAAGGGCAATGGACAGTGTCAAAAGCTGCAGAAGTTAAGAGGGATGAGAACTCAGAAAAGGCCATTAGATTGGGTAATTAAAAGTTCATTAGTAACTTTGGTGAGAGCAATTTTGGTGGAGTGATGTCAAAAGCCAAAATGCAGAATTAAAAAGGAAGTGAGCAGAAAGGAAGTAGAGACATCAAACTGTAGATGGCCTTCTCAAGGAGTTTAGCCAAAAAAAGAAGAAGAGATACAAGATAATAGCTAGGAAGGACAGCTAGATCATATGAGGATTTCTTGAGGATGGGGGTGTCATGGATATGTTTGCAGGTAGTAGGGAAGCAGATAGTAGAAAGGGAGAGACTGAAGATAAGAGTGGGATTCATAGAGGGTGGGAATCTATTGGTAAAGACAGAATGAGATCATTTTGTACTTGCAGAGGAACTTTGCCTTGGCAGGAACCTTCTCTTCATGTGAGACAGGGATGAAAGAAAGTAGTAGAAAGCATCTTAGTGATATGAGATGCAGAGAAGGGGAAAAGAGAAAGTTCTTTGTGAATGGCCTAATTTTTCTTACTGAAATGAGGCAAATACTCTCAAGTGAGTACTGGGGGTCTGGAAAAGGAAGAGAACCATGGGAGGTTTCAGAAGGTACAAAATGATCTGTAAAAGTTGCTATGGAGAGGAGAGTGAGTTAATTAGAAAGGTATACAAGGACTGCTTTAATTAGAAAGGTATATAAGGGCCCAGTTGAGAATACATTAAGTAATAATAGCTGAAAGTATGAAACAAAAAGACTAATTTCTGAGTTTATATTATTACGGTTTCCAGATTGTCAAAAATTAGTTTTTAAAGACACCAAATACCTTTATCTGTAATATTCTAAGAATTTAGGCTTTTAAGAACTCTCATAGAGTGACAGTACCTGGGATCCTGAAAAGCCATAATCATCTTTTGCTTGTAAGCTTTCTGATCCTTGATCACCTTCTGGTTCCACACTAACATCCTCGCTGAGCATTTCATCGGCTTTTTCAATGATTTCTCGCACCTGATCCACAAAGGAGTCTCTCTCTGTTGCTAGAATAAAATCATTGTTCACCTACAAAAGAAACAATTTCTGAATGTTCTTGGTAAATGGGGTCAATGATTCTTGTGTATTTACCCAAAAAAATCTTCTCTTTAAAAACATTCATTTGGAATTCTTGGATTTAAGAACTGTTCATCTCTAGAAAATAATCACTTTCAATGCAAGACAAGTGTGAAGAAGTGAGACAAGGAAGACTCATCAAGAGGTTAAGAAGATAGTAGGAACACCACTAAGTTCTAAGTGAGATATGAATTCCAATCCACATCTTTAGGGAGAAAAATCATATACCGTTTAAATCAGACTTTCAGCTTCATGGAAAGTAAATCAAGGTATGAGCAGCTTGTAACTGCTTTGGGATAACAAATTAATATAGTCACATGCAGATAAATCTTTGACTTCTTCACATGTTCTAGCACTGCTAAAACACTTTTACTAAGAAGGCAATTAATATTTAAAAGTTTGCTTGAGGTTTATTCTAGAATCAAGGGTTTTAGATTCTTAATTTATTACCTTTAAAATTTGTTTTTCTTTAATACAGTCAAATTCATTGTATCACAGGATTTCACGATAGTGTCCAAATACAGTATAATGGTAGATAATACAGTTTTATTAGTTTAGCCAACAATGTACTCATTCCACTAAGAAGAGAGTTTTTCGGTAAGTAGGAAATTAGGCTAGGTAGAAGAGTTTACTAAAACAGTTTACAAGGTTATAACAAAGAAAACTTACAAATTTTCTATAGGAAAGGAAAAAAAATAACAATGGGCACTCTTCCAATTAACTTATTATATACTTGATCCATTTTATTGGTAAAGCATTTCTAAATTAACCACACATAATTCTACTTAGGACAATGTAAAAGATTAAAGGTCCTGGAGAATACAATAAGCACATAATGAAAATGGAAGAAGGCCTTTTTCAATGACAAAAATCTTGAGGAAGAACATCAGAGATGACTGACTTTCACTGGTACTTGGTTTTTCTCTCAAAGAGAATCTGTATTAGGTTTTATCTAACAAAGTAAGAATCCAAACATCAACCAACATCAACATACCATAATTGATGCTATCTCCTCAGGATTGTCACCATCCAAGTCAAATTTGAATGTAACCATTTTCCGGTTGTGAGTCTCTAACTGGCATTCCACTACTCTGTCTCCTTTGTTTGACACCTGAAAGAACAAGAACATCTTATGAGATAACAAAATAGTGCATTATCAGAACTTGACATCTTAAAAGTAACTGACTCCAAATCCTATGTTTTATGGTTACAGAAATCAAGGCATTTTGCCTAAAATAACACAGCTATTAATTAATTAGGAAAGGAAAGAATGCTTTTAGGGGAATAACTATCAGTTCAATTTTGTGAGAACAAAGAGTAGAAAGTAATGGTCAAACAATGTGCATTTCCAACCTAGAAGAAATGGACAGTTTTTGAACAAAAATAACATGTAATCAAAGCCAAAACAATGTAGTCAGAACATTATTCTGACATTAGTGTACAAGATGAGGGAAAACTACTTGATTTCAGTAATGAAGTATAGTGCTGCCACTATTCATCAAAGCAAGAACAGACACCTGTTCCTTTTTGCGTGTGTATGTGTGAAGTAAAAGCAGCAGTATGACCTCCAGCATGGGGTAATTATATGGGTCCTCAAACTACTCACTAGTCTTCCACTGAATGGTTTAGAAGGAATGAATAACAAGGCCACTAATTCCTTTTAAAATGAGGTGGGTTGTTTTTTTTTTAATTTAAGCTATTTTTCAGTACATATTGTTAAGAAAAAGAAGTGCTTTTCTCTAGAAATGTGGTCAAAGGAAAAATTACCTGGATCAAACAAAGGATTTTAAACTTTTCTTATTCCGATACTTCAAGGGAATAATTTCACTAATGTGGGCTCTTTTCCCCACTGATCAAGATGACAGGTTCTCTGTGTCTTATCAGGTAGTTTTTGTTTAGTCATTTTTCAATCATGTCATGACTCTTCATTTGGGGTTTTCTTGGCAAAGATACTGGAAGGGTTTGTCATTTGCTTCTCTAATTCATGTTACAGATGAGGGAAAATAGGGTTAAGTCACTTCCAGGGTCATACACCTAGTTAAGTGTCTGAAACCTCATTTGAATTAGCAAAGATAAATATAAATTTATCTTCCAGCATTCAACCTACTGCCATCTTGCTGTGCCCCCCACCCCTTTTGAGAGTTATGTCCAAAATATTTCTTACCATCCAATAGCTAATCTGATGATGAGCTTTTCATAAATACTTTTAATTTTATGCCAGTCTTTCATGTAAATAATCTCATTAGTTGATTGTAAAATAAAAATACGCAAATAAACAAATGTAAATAACCAAAAATGTGTAAATAAAAAAATACTATTTTTTTTAAAGTTAGGAAATCAAAGAAGAAAGTCTAACAAGATTATCTTTGATACTGTACTTATTTTTGAAAAATTTTGATAATACTGAAAATATAGCTATATGGAAGGATAAATTTACTTTACAGGACTTGTACAATGGTATGATTATTCAGCTTGTTCAGAAATGCCCCACAGGGCAGACTACAGACCAAGAAAGAGGAAGGGAAATAGTTAAACTATTGCTATAAAATTCAAGATGCAGCAGAAGCAGCTAGGTGGCACAGTGGATAGAGCACCAGCCCTGAAGTCAGGAAGACGAGTTCAAATCTGGTCTCAGATACTTAACATGTCCTAGCTGTGTGACCCTGGGCAAGTCATTTAACCCCAAGTGCCTCAGGAAAAAAAAGAGAGAAAATTCAAGAGGCAGCATAATACAGAGTGGAAAGAATACTGACTTGAGACTCAGGAGACTTGATTCTACTTGGGTCACTGCTATTAAATAGATAGTATGGTTTTGGGACACAGCCATTTATTTAATAACTTTGGGCCTCAGTTTCCTCAACTATAATATGAAGAAATTGGTTTAGATAATCTGTATAGTCCCTGCTAGCTCTAAATTCTTATAATATAGGATGAAGTCTGGGAGGCTCATACGTACATTAAGAATTCTCAATTTGGGGCGAGCAGTCTTCTCATGACGAGAACGACTCCGTACAGACTTTCGGTAATGGCGTTTTGTAGTTCTCCCTTCATGTCTCCCACTGGATGAAGGAACATTCTCATTCCCATCACTCATACCTGAAGCAACATCTGAATGGGCACTAAAAAAGAATAAAAACTTAGCTTGTTTAGCTCTTACCAATTTTGAGATCAAAACTGGCAGAACTGAGTCCCTCCCAGCCACAGTTCAAGACAGGAAAATTTCTAGTTGTACACTTACCTGTCTATAGAGGAGACCAATGTAGTGGTCTGTGACTGTGCTGATGGCACAGGTTCTGGAGGACTGGACTGGGAAACTGCTTGTGTCTGTGAAAAGAAAAGAGCACCACAAGTCAAAATTTTATTTTTCTTTCATTACTCATTAAACTACCCTTAAGAATTCTTCTATTCCTCCCCCTAAGCCCTAGAAGCACTACCTCATTAGGAAAGTCTTTGACATTCAGCAACTAGATAGTTGTCTTACAACTCCAAAGATTATATTGGCCAGTCTCTGGTATAAACTGCACAGTGAGATCAGCCATCATGTCCACTAGACAATGTGACACTACAACTTGCCATGCAGCCAGCATCTTACCAGAAGAATGTGCAACAGGGCAGGCAGAGCAAAGTGCAAAGATGATTCAGATCTCTCTCCCAGCAGGGCAAAGGGGCTGCTGCTGGGAGCACAGCAGGATGAGATACTCTCAGGACTGCCAATGGCAAGAGAGTTGGTGAGAAGATGACAATAAGATCTACAGAACTAGCCAGAAGTGAAGTGCTAACAGGGCTAAGCCTCTCAGAGGCACACTCACTTCCCAACAAAACAGCCAGTGGCAACAAGGCCCCCACATTGGCATGTCATTCTGCTGTAAGAGAAAGTCATTCAGGAGTTAGTTGGTAATGGTGTCCAAATTAATTTCAAGAAAGGAGAACCCAAATTTACACTGGCCTTTAATTTTTAATCCCCTCACATTTATTATGCTTCCCAAATACACATGCAGAGATTTCATTTACCTCCAGAGCTGCTGGCTGGGAGGATGCAGAGGGGGCCTGCTGTGCTAAGGTGATTGCTGAATGGGGTACTTGAACCTGTCCTCCTAGACTACCCACAGGAACTAAAACACTTGGCTCCACATATGGCTGCACAACTGTAGGAAGGTACCCTGGTGGAGCCAATGCTTCTGTGGGCAAGGGAGGGGACAGAACTGTAGAAGGGACGCAAACGGAAGCCACGGTGGAGGAGGGAATAATATTTGAGTCTCCTGGGTATTGAGGTGGCAGTCGAGTTGGGAAGCCCTGCGACAGAAATGAGGGAGCTGCGTTAGTGCAGGCTGAGTCATCAAATAAGCAAACCAGCAACAGATATAAAACAATCACATATAGCAGGGAGGAGTTAAAGCACAATTCTTTGCTCTATTTTCATCACATCCAAAGACCATTTTTGAAAGTAGTGGTAGGTGACTGGACAGAAACATGGATTTTTGAGAGAGAGAGAGAGAGAGAGAGAGAGAGAGAGAGAGAGAGAGAGAGGAGAGAGAGAGAGAGAAAAGCTCTTCAGATTTCCTGCAGAAAAACAATACTGGTACTTCTTTTAATGATCTCAAAGAAGAGACCATCAAGGTTGTCATGGTTACTTGATTAGCCCTTCCATATATATATATATGCTATTAAGGTGATCTTGTATCTACTCGGGCAATATTCTGCTTTAGCTAATAGACTAGTAACCATAGGATCAAATGCTGAACTTATCATGCTGACTGTTCCACTTCCTCTAGTTATAAAACAGCCAGAAGCTACTGAATTCTCATATTCCAAGTATTAGTTAATCCATTATTCACAACTCAACAATTTAAGTTGAATACTGAAGTTATTGCCTTAGCTGTAGTAAGATACACTGATAGAAACTGCCCTTTCCTTCCCAGAATGTGGTTCAGAAAATGGTTATGTTGTTTGGTATTGCTGAACTCTCGTTTCTAAAGTTTTAATCAGTTGAATTTTTTTCTGGCATTTGATTATTGCAACTAAACCCTTTTATCATCTTTTAGTTCTTTAAAGGACTTGTGAACATTTTTTCTTTCTAGAATTTTTTCTAGATTTTTTCTTTCTAGATGAATCTCCATGTACAACTATAATCCTGGGACCTAGGCTCTCAAAAAGAGCTGACCCTGGATTTTTGCTTACTCTAGCACAATACCTGGTATAGAGAATCTCCAGTGGGAAGTGAAGCCTCAGCAGCTTGTCCAAGGTTAGCTGGTATTCCCATGGACTGAACTGCCGGCTGAAGGAGCTGTGGGTGAGCCTGACTTGGCAGCTGAGTCACAGGCTGCAGAAGGGTGGGAAGCTGACTAGGGACCATAGTTGATCCCACAGGGATAGCAGCCGCTGCAGCAGATGAGGCCAAGGTGAGCAGAGGCTGGTTAATGCCAGATGCTATAGAGTTTGGCAGGGATGAGAAACCTGTCTGAGCCACAGAGACATGAGGAGTTGACATGGGAATCTGAGAGACTGAGAACTGAGGGATTAAGGATGCTGGAAGTGGTTGGCCCACAGGAAGGAAGTGAGCACCAGAGAGAGATGGGGTAACTGAGGATTGTGGAAGGGAAGGTGCTGCAACTGGTATCTGAGGTTCGCCTTGGATGGTCGATACTGGCTGGGAAACAGGAAGCTGGGAAAGTAAAGAAAAAATAGACTGACTTTTTTTTTTTTTTTAAAGGAAGCAAAGTAGCCAAAAGCAAGATTTACTTATTAGCCAAAAGAAGAAAGTTAACTTAAAAAAAATTATACTAATGTCACTAAAGAACAGGATGAGGATTACTGTTAGAAAAATAGCTGGCAGAGTGACCATTGTTCCAAATGGTTATATTTTCAGGAAACTTTTTTTTTTAATTATCATTTTCTTACTAGGCACTAAAATTAGGACTATTTAAAAAATAGGCTTGATGACATTGACCGAACTTGTGAATACAAGCAGATTGATAATTTTTAAAAATTGCATATGTGTTCCAAATCAAAACAAAGTAAAGTATTCTTTTGTCTTTAGTGAAGAGCCACTGATTTTGTTTGCATTGCTTTTAGGATCTTTGGTCTAACCCTGAGAGTGCCTTGTGCTGTTTTTTCAGTATGTGTTGAATCAACAAATTGGTAACAAACCACTATGCCAACATACAATTAAAGAAACTGTCACAAAGTATAGCAAACACTAATAATAAAAAAAAAAACAAAAAACACGCAACAAAAGTAATTTCAGCTTTAGTGTGATCCTTAAGATGGCATGCAGGGAAACAATTAGAAAAAAGCAAGCCAAGGACAAATGCAGTGTATGCAGAAATGAAATATCAGGAAGGAAGTAGATTAACTTCTAAACATAAAAATTTCCAATTAACAGAATAAATGTAATATTAGGCAAGAAATGAATTCCATGTCAGATCAAGAAAAATAGTCAAAAAACAATCTTATAGAAGTTCCATTGTCCTATTTCCTTCTTTACCAAGAGGCTGCCACATTTGCTTTAGGCAGACAGCTCCTAAAGTACTAAGTCTCCTTTGCTCTTGTTTATCAGCATATTGTGATCCATATGAATGATGCACAAAGAAAGCAAATTCCACTTAATTTTGGGATGAAAACACTTTAGTTGGCATTACATCATGAGAAAAGCGGCTATCAGCCTTTCAAAGACCCCATTACATGCAGATAGTTGGTTACATTAGAATTTAATGAGTTACCTGCTTCCCAACTGATACTTGAGGCATTGGCAGGACCTGTGGAAGCTGCGGCTGAGTCACGGGCTGTGCAGTTGTAGCCACACCAGATGCTGCTGACTGGGGAAGAAGATATTGGCCTGTCTGCTGAGGAAGGGCTGCTTGCTGTACACCCTATTGTTGAAAAGGGAAAGAAAAGGTTTTATTCCATTTCATTGTCTACATATTTTCAATGCAATGTGCTCCCTAATGTCTTTGGAGAAGTTTTATGTGTAAAGATAATTTCAATTCTCTTTAAAAAGTGAAGTAATATATGACTAACAGTTTTCTGCTCAAAATAATATAGATGTTGATTATTACCTTCAATCTTTCTGTTCCTCTGTATTTTTCCAAGGCATCAACACAGCTCCAAAGTACATTTGCTTCTTCTTTGTAACTCTTACTCTAATCAGTTCAACTCTGTATTCTCAATTCCCTTGCTCCTTTACCCCAACGCTTATGTCTTGCCAAACCCTAAATCTGGTCTATTCCCACCATCTACCTCTTTTGCTCCTACACACATACTGCTAAATAAGAGCTAGAAAGGAGGCACACGACTGGACTAACAGTCCCTAACAATAAGTTAACCTAATCTCAGTAAGACTCTCAGCAATTTCATTATTTCTCCCTATTAGGTACTTTTATCCTATTCAGCACAGCAACTAATCAAAACTTTCCCACACCAGGACCTCACTTCATATTTTAATGAGAGCATAAAGGCCATTCTTTATGGGCTCCCCTTTTCTTCCTTTGCCCTAATCTCAGAATCTCCTGACTTCCTCTAATTTTACATCTTTTTTACTCCAACATCTAATAGTCTCTTTGTGAAGGTCAGTATCTTTTAACAGTATTCTCCAGAAGATGGCCCCTACTATTATTTCCACCTCATCTCTAACCTTCAATCTCTCCCTATTTTCTGATTCCTTCTCTGGTGCTTACAAAGTCATCCATCCTGCTGCCCCCTCCAAAAAAACCTTCAATAGAAACTATGATCCTTTTATAAGCTATTGTCCTTACATTGCTTCCCTTTTTGGGGTTAGTGTTTTTTTGTTTTTTTTTTTTCAGTGAATAAAAATCTATTTTCTCTCTTATCCATGTTGTTTCCTTTTTAGCCAAACTCCTTGAAAAGCTGTCTACAATTTGTTGCCTCCAGCTCTCCTATCTGCAATGTGGCTTCTCTAACCTCACTGCTCAGTTAACCATAATCTTTTAACTGAATTAATCTAAGACCTTTTTCAAGCATCCTCTTTCTACTTCATGTACTACCTCTTCCTTGGTATTCTTTCCTCTTTTAGTTTTTGTAGCATTGCTCTCTTCCTGACCTCTTAATACCCTGTATCTGTCTGACCATTTCTTCTCATGCTCCTGTGCTGGATTACCCTATTTAGGCAAATCATGTCCAAGGCCCTGTTCTGAGCGCACTTCTCTTTTTTTTTTAATTATACTCTCCCATGTGCTGACATCACCATTTGCTATACACTTCACTACCATTTCCATGTAGATTACACTGTATCTTTGGCCTTACTCTTTCTATCCCAAATTCTACTACCAAATCACCAATTGCCAATAGAATTTTAAAATCAGATTATTTTAGAAACATTTAAAATTCAGCATGTCTAAATACCCTTCCTTCTCACCCCCAGCCTAAAGTTTCCTTACACCCACACACACCCACACACCCACACCCACACGTCTATACCACTAGGAAGTAGAACATTTGGATGTTTCTAGGAAGATGGTACTTTAAGGAAATTTGGAAGAGGAATAGGTTAGGGAAGCGATTATGAGTTTCTTTTTTGGAAAGATGGCACATTCAGATAATTATTCAGCAGGAAATATGGTAATATGAGACTAAAACTTGGGGAGAGATGTAGATTTGCTAGTCTTTAGCACAAAAACAAATAAATGGGCCTACATAAAAAATGAGATCATCAAGAGAATGTGTGAAGAGAGAAGTTAAGAGGGCCCTAAATGGTGTCTGGAATGCACTCAAGCATAAAGAAAATGACATGGAATAATGATTGTACAAAGTGAAAAGGAGTGATTGGATGAATAAAAGGAAACCAGAACAGCATCATAAAAACCCAAACATACAAAAATATTTATGTGAAATCTAATAGGGATGAATTTTACAAATCAAATTTTAAGTATAAAATGAGGAAGTTATGGTTAGATCAATTTTAATGAAAACAGTTCTGGGGATTTTAGTTAACCGCACATTCAATAAGTATCAATAGTATAAAAGGAAATAAAAAAAAACTATTATTATTCTAGGCTATATTTACAACAGTAACAGTTCTGCTGGGAGAAATGTGGTTACTTTTGGGTATCATAGTTTGGGAAGATCACTGAGAAAGGAGAATTATTCAGATTAGCCAGATGGCAAAAGAGCAAAAAGGTAGCAATGGAAATTTAGTTAAAGGGATTTGGCAGCTTAGCTTGGAGAAGATATGATGGTCAACACTAAATGTAATAGCTACCTTCAAGTATTTTAAAGGTTCAAACTTATTTTTGTTTAGAGGTTATGAGCAATGGCCAGGAAGGTTCAAAGAGGCTTTTTTTTGGACTTGATTTAAGGTAAGATTTCCAAACAATCAAAAACTGGATTATCCTTTCTAGAAGATTTTCATTTAGAAGCTGGATTGGTGACTTTTGACATTATTAAAGAGGGTAAAATTAGATGTAATTCAGTGGGATATCATGGCACATATGTATAATCCCCAATTTTGGGGAGGCTGAAGCTGGTGCTCAGGTATTCTGAACTACAGTGGGTTAAAGTCTCTGCACTAAGTCTAGTACCAATATAATAAGCCTAAATGGGCCACCAGGCTGCCTAAAGAGAACTGAAATGATCCAGGTTGGAAACAGAACAAATCAAAGTTCTCATTTTCATCAGGGTGTTTGGGCCTCTATTAGAAGCTATTGTGCTTGCACAATGGGAGATCTAGTGTCAAAAAATAAAGATAACAAACAATTAAATAGCACACCTCATACAAACTCTATGATTTTGTATATTACATGTGGACTATTATTGTCTTTTAAAATGTAAATATATATATAGGTTATAGACTTGTTCTTGAAAAATATTTAGTTGTACTGGAGCCAGACTAGATCACTGAAATTATCAGTATTATAAATAATAACTAATCACAGATACTTTATTCTTGTTTGGTTTTGGTGAGGCAATTGCAATTAAGTGACCTGCCCAGGGTCACACAGCTAGGAAGTGTTAAATGACTGAGGCTAAATTTGAACTTGGGTCCTCCTGATTCCATGGCTGGTTGCCTTCCATTGAGCCATCCAGCTGCCCTACTTATTTTAAACATTTAGACTTAGTATATTAACATCCCATTTATCCAAATTTTGGAAGAATGCCCTAAACCTGCGAGTGAGGCCCTGCCACTCAGGGGGTCACTCTAACATATTGTTATTGACCTTTGTGATCTAGTTTGCTGTCCTTATTAAAAGGAAGTAAGCAAGGAGTTAGAAATCAAAAGAAGCATATGTAGGGATGGCAAAGAGATATAATAACAGATAGGAAAGGACACATGAAAATATTATGCTTAATACAGTACTTAAAAAAATGAACGATGGCTTGTCCGGATATTTCTTTAAAATTACACTGGTGCATGACACAAGACAAACTTCTTTGATTCTCAATGTTATTACTGAATAGAGTCATATAAACTCAGAAAGAAAAAAAAAACAGGGAATTATTTATTATAGAAGGTATAGTTAATATCTTAAAAGTTTTGGATAGCCCCAGTTCTGACTCTGGCTTAACATCCTAATATTAGTCTAAAGGACTTCAGCTCCCGGAAAATCAATGCTAGATCACCACCCTGAATATACCTAGCATGCATGTGTTTACCTCATTTAAAGCAACAGTGAAATTCTTCCAAAAATTCTTCTAGTGTAATTCTATAATGACGCCAAAGAAGATGGCTCTGATCTCTGAGCTTGAGCCTTACATTCTTGGAGCTGCTTATCCTTCAATGCCTCCTAGTTTATGATATTTTATGATACCTTCCTCAGGTATTGTACCTTTCTGGTACTTTGAGGACAAAACTCTGGCTAGTTAGAAAAATGATCTATATGAGATAACACATGAAGACTAACACACACACCTATATTTGGGTAGGGATGTTGAAGGCAATTGAAGCTAAATGACTTGCCCAGGGTCATATAATTAGTAAATGTTAAATGTCTGAGCTGTATTTAAACTCAGGTCCTCCTGACTTCAGGGCTGCTACTTTATCCACTGTGCCATCTTGCTGTCCCAATATTAAGCTATATTAAAACTAATCTTAAATTATTTTCCAAGTTGCTTCTGACTACTTTAAATATATATAATAATAGGGGCAGCTAGGTGGCGCAGTGGATAGAGCACCAGCCCTGAAGTCAGGAGAACCTGAGTTCAAATCTGGTCTCAGACTTAACATGCTCTAGCTGTGTGACCCTGGGCAAGTCACTTAACCTCAATTGCCTCAGCAAAAAGCAAAAAAAAAAAAAAATAATAATAATAATAAAATAAAAAAAATAAAATTAAATATATATATATATAATAAAATATTATCATTATTACTTTCCTCTTCAAATTTATTACTTGAAAAAAGAAATACAGATCATTAGAGTTTTTCTGGAATTAGTATAGAATTACAATGTCATTTGCCGCTTATTTATAATTTTGAAAGAAATATATGTATTAAAAGACATTTATACCTGCTGAACATGCTGTGCTGTCTGGGAAGATGCAATCCCAGTTAAGTTACTTGAAGCCAGATGACTCTGGCTCTGTGCAGGTGTCTGGAGGAAAAAAGTAGATGAAAACTGAAATGAGAAAAACCCTAAGGAAAAAAATTTTTTTGTAATAAATATCTAAGTTTGTATGGATGGCTAAGGAGAATGAAATATTTTTAATTGCTTATTTAGTTGTACAAAGTCTTCTGGGGGAAGTTATACAGGATAATTTTTGAGAGTAAAGAAAATGTGAAAATACAAAAGGTTTATAATCTTCTAGACAATATTCTGACACTATGGTTGAAAAGTAATCTATCAGTATTTTCTATGAGTCATAAATCTGCTATCAAGTAACAGTAATAGAAATGTTAAACATAATTCCTATGGAAAAAAATGTTGGGCAGAGTAATTGTGGCTTTTTTAAAGCAAGAAAAAGTGAAAGATTAGAATACCATGAATTACTTTTATATTTAAGAAGCCAGATTAAGGGGAAAAAAAAAAAGTAGATAAAACCATTGAACTGCTTCTTTTTGCCCTTTAAGAATCACTAGAATATAAATACAAGGCATCAAGTCAAAGATGTCACTAGTTTATCGATGTTATCAGCTGTTTTGGATATATGAAACATCAAGAATTTAAAGTCTCAAGTTAAAATAAAGATGAGAAGTTTGAATGAGTAGGCAAGAGATGAAAGCATGACTTTACAAAAGAAGTTAAGTTAAGATCATAATGGCATTCATCACTGCCAATCCCATTTGTATTTTCTTCTGCTGTTCTTCTTGAGTATATGATGTTATACTTCTTTACAAGACAAGAACTAAATATTACAATTCTCCTGACTAGCCTTTTAACTTCAACACTGTAATTCTGAAGGTTATTTAGAAATGAAAGACAATGTAAAAATCTATTATTTTGTTTTATCATCTCCTTAATCATTTGACACTTATACAATTTATACTATGTTTATATATATATATGTACACATTCCAAGATGTAATAAAGAAGAAAGAAATAACTGCTTTAATATTCTATTATTTTCAGATTTCCTTAACCTTTTTTTGCCTTTTAGTAATGTTCTAAGTTATATGACTGTGCAAATTTCCTGGGAAACTCATATTTAAATTACTCCCCATGTCACTAGATTTGGGTGACAAAAATCACTACTTAGTTCTTTAGAAGAGTAGTAATTAAAAGAAAATCAAAGATATGTTTCTAGAATGTCCTAAGATGGGATATATTTTATTAAGGGGATCTATAGACTATGCAATGCTAATCAATTCCCCAACCCCCCCATTTTGGATTATCTTATTATACTTTAATTTTGTTGCAACTCAACAAAAATGTGACTGTCCTTTTAAAAATTCAAACAGGGAACAATCATATACTATTTATAGCTCCCAAATTCTTTATAACTTAGCACTGGTAACGATTGGCATGTGTCAATACTAACAACGTCCTTTATTTATGAAGTATCACTTTGTATGTATTATATTGACTTGTTTTGTTGGTGGTTTAAAAAACATTAAATTATTAGTACTGTACATGAAAAAAATGCTACATTGGTTTCACGTACAAGTCCTTTTAATCTATTTAAAGTTTTCAGATTATGTTAAGGTTTTCATTCCCTTAACCCCTTTCCCTGAAAACAAAACAAAAAGTCCCTCTAAAGAACACTCACAGGAAAGTATAAAGTTATAATTACTATTTTTTTCTGTGATACAAACAAAATTCTCCATTATTCTACATTACATGAGTACTGTAAGAAATATTTTATGATCAGACAGATCTAATGGTACACAACCAATTTTTCCAAGACATAGTTACACTATTTTCCATTTCCAAAGATCTGTTATGTATTCTGGGTATATTTAGCAGCTTTTTATGCTTCATTCCTACATGGGGGTGGGGGGTGGAGTTGGGGTTAGGATTTGGCTTTATAATCTACTCATTTTACAAATGCCAATATATTATTGAAAAAAAATTTGAGTTTTCTCAGCTCCAGGATTAAATATTCTCTGAATAAAAGAAACTTTAAGAATGATTATTGTACTTAGTGGAGAAGTAAAAACATTATTAAAGAAAAAATTCTGCAACAGCTTGTCCTATAACCTGAGGATAGAGTGTAGGTCCTCCTGAAGAGAGTGAAGCTGATAAGGCTTGCTGAGCTGTGGTACCCTGGGAAAAGCAGAGGAAAAGTGGGGATTCTTGTAATACTGTCTGAGGCAGGTGGATATATGGCAATGAGAAGTCAGAACCAAAAAGTGCAGATGTTCCCCCTGTAGGGGGAGGTGACTGGAAATCTCCTATATCAGAAGATGTCAACTGTGATGAGTCACTGGAGTATTCTGGACTTCCAACTGGCCAATTCTGTCTGCTGGGCTCCATGGTGGGAACAGTCAATTCTGGACCTTGATAATTACACTGTTCTTCAGTCACAGGCTGTAGGCGACCATGCAATCCAATTGGTTGAGGAGATGGCCCTTCCTGATTAAAGTCAAGAGTCCCCTGAAGACTCCGATAAATACGCTGAGATAAAGCATCACTTCCTTCTCCTGAAGAGGAGCTTGGTGTATGAACATGAAATTCAAATACACAACCAGTTCTGCCCTCATTGCTATGACTTAACACAGCAGGTGCAGAATGTGGAACGAAAACTGGGTGAAATTTCAAACATGTGGCATCTGCACTAATAGGGGCAGAGACACTTGAGAGGGGAGAAGCTGGACCTATTCCAGAATCTAGTCTCAGGCTCTGAAGGTGTCCTACCAAGAAAGCCTGACCAGCTGGAAATTCAAAGACAGAGCTTGAGGGAGGAACACTTTGTATTAGCTTCTGTTCAGGCGTTGACTTCGTAAGATTCGACAGCACTGGGGAATTGTATGTTATACCATCACAGTGCTCTACTCCTTGGGGCTGGTAATGTACTCCTGCTAGATATACTGTTTCCTGAGGCATCAAATACTGAGCTTCTTCTGGAGGTGCTAGTCCAGGTCTATAGTCATTATAAATTTGAGTTGGTTCAAACACAGGATGAACTTGTACTTCATGTGGCTCTCCAGTAACCCTAGTAGCTGTAGTACCCAACATGACCACTGCCTCAGTGGTCCAGTTAGTTGGACTACCACTGGTAGGATGAAGGTTTTGGCCAAGAGTCCTCAACAGGGGCTGGTAGTGGCGAGTTTGGGATTCCAGGAAGGAGGTACTCTTGCGACGCTGAGAAATGGCCACCTTTGGTGGGCAGGTAGGAGGAGGTGAAAAAGAGACGGGACGCTCATGAATGGTTGGGAAAAATATCTGTGGTTCTGAGAATGTTGGGGTCCCCCCACACGGATGCACCATGGACTGAGGCTGTATCAACATGAATAAGACAAGTAATTCATATATTTAGACATGAAATTACATTAAACACGTATAGCTTGCTCAAGAGCAGTTCAGCATAACTTTTTAAGAACGCTGCTCCAAATTAAGATTAGCAAGACAAATATAATGTTTTTGGAAGTAATAGAAATGGTATAAATATCTATTAAATACATCCAGGCAAAATGGACAAATGAGAATCTTATCTTTGGTAAGATACTGTTTTTCCGATTAATAACTTCTCTTTTCCTTGTCAACAATGAATGAAAAACAAACAACAACAATGGATTATAGGATTGTAGTCTTAAGAGTTTTGTTTATAATGGAGCAATAACACCAATGGAAAAGAAATTAAAGTTATCCTTGCTCAAAAAATATTTTAATAATATGGAAAGTATGTTTCAATTTCAACTACTGTATTTAATATTCCCGTATTTCTCATTTCCTATTATAATACAATCCTACCTTACAGGTTTCAATATTACCATACAAAACTATGAATTACAGGGAAAGGAGTCTATACATGAGGACATGCTGCTCTCTCCTGAAAATAAGATGAAACTTCTTATGCATTGATTTTCCTATGTCCTATGTTTATATTATATATGAATGAGTATAAACAACATTTTGAGTGTTAAATATTTGCAAAGTACTATGTTAAGAGCTGGGGAAACAGAAAAGATATTCCCTAATCTCAAGGAGCTCACATTCTAATCTATTAAATCTAATCTATTAATTAAAAGGGGGCAAAATTCAACATAATTAATTTGGATAATTATACTGCCCAACCTAGCACTGCGTGAAGTCAGTAAACTTGTAAACAAACAAGAGTACTAATATCTAAACACTTAAAACCTTCATATGTCCTTCATATAGACAAGAATTTTTTTCTTTTTCTTTTAGACAAGAATTATCCATAAACTCTGGGACCATAGTATTTAGTACCCAATCACAGGCATATACAATATTAACTTAAAGAATAACCCACAAGATAAACAGCAGTTCTAATAAGTAAAAATTCTTTAATTTCAGCTCTGAAAAAGTAGAATTAGTGATCTGACAAAACTAGATCAAAGAATATTAAATTTGGAGTCAAGAATTCTACTTTCGCCTCCACAAGAGACTTCCTGTGGACCTCTAAGGATAGTTGCCCTCCTCCTCTTCTGAGTTATAAAATGAGTAGGTTAGGTCAGATATTAAGATTATCTTTAACTCTAAAGTTATCGATCCTATACTCAAGCATAATAATCAAAATAAACTATAGGCTAAGGCAACTAATTTTCGTATGCTACTTACTAAAAATGTAAAAAAAAAAAAAAAGAGGATACCCTATGTTCTTCCATTGGACTGAGACTTCAATATTGATGTAAAAGAACCTATGACGTTAGTTCCTGGAGGGCATATGTTCAGATCCCTTGATCATTTTTTAGAAATGAGAACTTAAGTATAGGGAGCTGACTCTAAATAAAAAGAGATGAAAAGACAAATACAGCTACACACAGTTCTTAGTGAAAAATCTTTTGATGTTTGTGTCAAAACATTTACTTCATTCCCTCTCTAGCAGCAGTACCTTCATTGAGGTAAAAGTGAGGTGTGTGTGTGTGTGTATCATGTACCCTGAAGTCACTTTCAAACTCTTAATTCCTCTTCAAAGGAATATTCAAATTCCTCTTCAAAGAGGAATATTTCTATAAGGAAACAACAGTATGTGCCTCTTTCCCTGAAATATCCAAATAATTCTACTATTTCAGTCAATTCTATTTAGTCAAAATTTTCTATAAAAATCAATAATTTGTAGTCAGCTTTTAATGATATTTTCCTTTTAGAATCAAGCAGGGAGAAAATAACCTGAGATTTGTTCCAAATTTATAAATTTGGACTATATTTAATTTTAAACAAATTAAACTGACAGAATAGAACTGCCAGTTCATCTAATTTGACTGTAAAATTGATGGAATGTATATGTTGTTTGTGGGGACAGAAGACCCTATTATCTACATTTTTCCTTTTCAATCTTCCCACTTCATCCCTTAATAAGAATGAACAGGTTCTGATTCCCATTTCCTTAGGAAGAATATATTTTCTGTTAAGAACTGATCAATTAATTGATCAACTAATATATGGAAATATTAAAGGTTATGAGGAGGTCTGTGTTATCCCTCTTGGGTAGTATCTGTGCATTTTAACAAAGGTTTTACTCTAAAGAAGGGGATTCAGTAATGGTAATTTCAAGTCTCTGTAGCAGGTCTTAAATTAGTTTTGGATAAGTAAGTCTTTTTTTTTGGCAGATCTAAAATCTAAGAATGACTGTATTTGTTCTTCCCTTTCAGCTTAGGATGGAAGATAAATAGGCTTTCCATATGATCTCCGTCATTAATCACATTATTAAGTCTTCAAAGTTTCACTGCAACACAAAAATGATGTGTGGAAATAAGTATACATATATTAGATTTGTCAAGTATTTTAACATAATTAACATGTAGTGGATATCCTGCCATCTAGGGGAGGGGTGGGGAATAGGGGGAAAAAATTTGTAACAGAAAGCTTTGTAAGGGTTAATGTTGAAGAATTACCCATACATATGTTTTGCAAATAAAAAGTATTAATAAAATGAAAAAAAAAAAAAGTTTCACTGCAACTCCATTATGACTCCAAGAAGTAAGATTACTATAAAAGACACTCCAGAAATACAATGTTATAGTTCTGTCTACTCTAGTCTATGCTCCATTTTTATTAAAATTCTAAAAACCTGGATGTATTTAATAGTGACTTATCTTCATTTTTCCAAGAAGTATAGTAAACATTCAGGACTGACAAAGAGGGAGGGCAAGCTGGAGCGCCGTTGCTTGCGTGGAGAGGCAGAGTGCATGGGCAGGATATCCTCCAATGCCTTAGAAAGTTTTTCAGCAAATGTTTCTTCAGGGGCAGTCCGAAGGTGGGAAGGAGAAAGAGGAGCAGACAGCATTGGTGATGGGGTAGAAGGAACACTGGGAGAGATGCGGGACATAAAAGGAACAGCAGAAAGATGGGGAACACAAACCAACATGCTACGATCACGATGAGGCTAAATAAAAAACAAAAAATGAAGATAAATACAGTATTCTGGAGAAAGAAAAAAAACAAAACAAAACAACCAAATGTAACAGAAATGGGACATAGTTAGGATGAGAAGGTAACAATCCCCACTCAGGTCAATACTAATAGGATTATTCATGAAGCACTCTAGGTAAATTCACTTGACAATAAATCACTGGGGTGACAACTCACTGTTGCTCCCTTTTAATCCAGAAAGGTTCCTAAAGTCTGTTGCCTCATATGATACTAGGCAAATACCCTCTAGGATATTTTGACTCTAACTATCCTAGTTTAAATGGAAAGGAATGTTTTTAATTAACAGAAGGATGGATTTAAAGACAGGAACATAATATGTGTATGCATTTGTGAGTCTGCGGGTTTCAAGAACATAAGAAAAAAATAACCTGCACTGCATATTTTATACAGATCAAATCTATAGTAATGCAGGATACATTGGGAGAAACGCATGTTTCTTTATTAAGAAGCATCAGATTTACAAATACATTATTTTTATCATTTGTATGTTGGGAGAGAAAGTTTATCATTTTCTAGGAAAATTTGCTTTAAAAAACAACATATAAATACAGTATAACATTCAGTCTCTTCATCTTCATGCTTCACCAATTAAGTTGTAAGAATCAATATAATTTAAATGGTTTGCGCTTCTTGGAAGAAAATGTACCATACAAATCTAAAGTATTAAGAGTGAAATATTATAAAGTTGATTTTTTAAAAAAAATCAAACATTTCAGAGATGTCAAATTCTTACTATATTACTATAGAGTATTAGAAAGCAAAGAGATTCCTCCCCTAATAATTACAACTACCCAGCTATGTCTGTGAATCAAAAGTTAAAGATCACAAACAATTATTTCTTTTAAACTCAACTCCCAATGTCTCACAACCCTGTGGCAAATGAAGCCAGTAGATGAGAAATTTAATTAAGAAGAATTAGAATAAAATTGGAACTGTGAGCACAGCAGCCATATGATTTTTTTCAAATTAAATTTCTCAGTAGACTTACAGAACTCCCCTTTTACATTTCTCAATGAAAACTAAAACAAATCAATAAATGCTCAAATGTCTTTAATGTGAAAGGCACTGTGATAAGTACTTGGAACACAAAGACAAAATTAAACAATTCCTGCCCTCAAGGAGCTTACATTCTACAAGATGTTAAAATTTAATTTTAATACCAAAAAATTTCAGCAAAAAATGTTGAATGCACACTGTGGAAACTAGAAATATCTTTAGGGGCATAAGAACAATTTTCAAATAGCTTTTCTGGAGCTCTTTCAACCAATTTAATGTCTTTCCCCTCCTCTCTTCTACTCCACCCTCCCTCCAGTTTGAAATTGAACTATTCAAAACCACAGGATTAGTATTTTCCCTTTAATTATTCTGGCCATAAAACTTGGAAGTCAATCAAGTCAAGATTGTTTGAGAAGATTATGATACAAGCCATATTTCCCCTACCCACTCCACACACTTTGGGATAAGAAGCTATATAATAAACAAAAGAACTTTCTACAACTTAATGAAAAACACTTTTAAAGAAGGGTCAAGAATACCACAAATGTGAAAATTAATAGCCTTTTGAAAAAAATCAGACAGACTGGCTATTTGCCTACAGATGGAAATAAGTGTTTTTTAACCAAAGGCTCTTTTTAGGCAATTGATAGAATAGTACCAATTATGTTTTATATAACATTGTGTTTTATTTCTCTCTATATATACATATTTATAGATAGATATAGATATCTTTCAATGTTTTATATATCTAACATACAACTACTAAGATCCACAGAAAAATCTAAGGACCTCAGAGACTTGTGAAACATGCCATTATCTTAAAAATATATCTCAAAACGGGCTCCACATCAGAAGAAAGGGGCTAAGAGAGATAGTGACCCCAGGGATAATACTGTGTCTATAAGATATATACACACACAATATTTTAGGAAATAGTCCCCATAAATAAATTCTGAAAATGAACAAGTAGTCAAAAAATAACAAACGGGGGGAGGGGGGGAGAACGGGTTGGGGTGGCAGGGAGGGAAGGGAAGCGAGGGAAGGAGAAGAAGAGAGAGAAAGAGCCCAGGGAAGGCAAATATACAGTGGGGAAGGAATTTGTGCCCAACAGACTTTCCAAGGAAGGAATATATGCACAGCAATTTATGGTAAACTTAACACAAGCACTAAATAAAATGGAAATGCAAACATGGGATTTGTTCATTCTGGAGTGCTCACATGCAGCATTCTATATAAGTCACTTACCTGTGACTTCCACAATAAGAAATCTAACAAAAAAATGCTCAACAAATAACACTTCTGAAAAAAAAGCTCTTATTTTCTTTCAAATTAGCTGCTTTCACAGTTCCTGTTTTTTAGAACAACTTTGATTTGGCTGTCCCTTACTAGCAAAAGTACTATATTACTGTGACTAGAGCTTGGTCATATATTTACTCAGGTACTGTCACTATAATTGAAGGTCTTAAGCTGATTAAACAATGTGTTCACTCATCACCCTAATCATATTATACACCAAAAAGCTTTTCTTTAGGGTGTGTAAACAGCTTGCACATCATAGCTCACTTTTCTTCTTGACAGTAGGGACAGACTGATCCTAGGAGCTTTTTCTGCTGTAAATATAATTATGTGGTTTCTTACACTTTTACTTACCACTGTGGAGGAGGGATATACACCATGGGGCTGGGATTGTGCTTGAACAACAGAAGCTGTATAGCTTGGGATCGTGCCTGTTGAAAGTGCCTGTTCATGTTGAGACCCATATGAGACAGTCTGCTGGCTGCTCACTCTAGATTCTGTGAAGACTGAAGACCCCTGACCACTGTCAACTGTTCCATCAGCTTAGGGGAATAACAACATATAACAACACATAGATTAAAAAGTTCAGAAAATTTCTAGAACTACTTTAATGTTACCCTGTTTTATGTTAGTAACTGGCTTCTCTCACAAAAAGAGGCACTTTGATAAAGTGGACTGACTTGGAGTCAAAAAGACATAGTTTAGAATCCTGGTCCAGAGAGAAGAACTATGTCCCAAGCAAGTCACTTAAGTCCTCCTGGTTCTTGGTCTACAATATAGGTACAAGATAGAGGTATGATGCTAGAAGCCTGACTCATCAAGTTGTTAACAATGATGACAACTCACAGACACATATAGCATGTTAAAAGTTATCAAAGCCAGGATCAGCTAGAAAGGTATAGACTCCAATAAATAAAGAGTGTTCCATTAAAACAATTAGTAGTGTGAAAAAGTATTCTGGAGTCATGAGGGCACTCTCAATTACTACCTGGACAACTATAAGATTCAGTTTCCTCATCTGTACATTCCTCAAGGACTTTGTAAACCACAAAGCACCATAGAAATCTGAGTTCAACTTTGAATAATTACAGGACTGGCTTCTCATAGTGTTCAGAAGTTCTTATCAATGACGTAAAATGAGTCAATATGAAAAATGTTCACTAAGTTCACTCTCCTGTTTAATCAGGACAAAGCACAACTTCCATTTCAACTATTCTCTCTGTATGGACTGGGTCAAAGAACAGCATTAATTAGGTTATCTTTATTTTATTTGGTCTGAATCTATGATTTTATCCACGCAGGGATTTCCTGGCAAAGAATTTTCCTCTATTAATTGAGTTCTGCCTCTTCTTTGCCACTTTTGAGTCTTAGAGAGTTATCTGAGATATTGATAAGTTAAATGAATTACCTAGTTTCACTATAGGTAAAAGACAGGATTTGAATCCAAGTCTTTGTGACTCTAGGGCTGGCTCTTCAATCCATTACACTAGGCTTCCCTTTTATCTAGTTAACTTTAGTTCAAAGTTACATAATTTTCAAAGTCTATGTAACTGATGTTGTATAGGGGATACATTGTTTATTAGTGCTTCATTTAAAAAACTGAAGCTGCTATTAGTTTATGGCCAATTATACCCAGGTATCAGATTGAGTCTAGACACGTTAAATGGAGCATTTAGCAAATTAATGCGTTCAATTCAGTGATCATAAATGTAGGAAAGAGAAACCAGATCTAACTCATTTCAACTTTTAACTTACAATTGGAAGCTACTATCTTTTAATTCCATTTGAAATGGTAGTGTACTAAATTACTGGCAGAACTACTTTGTTATAGAAATACTTACATAGCACAGATAGACTAGGTTGTTGATACTGTAATTGTTGGTGTTGATCTGCCTCTGGTTCTTCAGGCTCTACTTGAGTGGAAACTGAGGCTGATGTGGTAGAGACAGTAACTGTGCCAGGGGTAGAAGGAATCAATTTGGTCCCAGCCTGAGAAACAGTTGTTGGCTGTTCAACTTGCTCCTTTAAACTGATCTCTTCTTGCTTTCTTTTCTCCTGTTCTTCCCTTACCAACTGTCGCTGCTCTCGTTTTCTCTTTATCAGGGACACTCTGTCTTTGATGGCTTTGGCCATGGTCTTGTGATCTCCTTCACAGACATATCCTGACTCTACCTAAAGGACAATAAAGTATATCAGAGTACATTAGGAAGTATCAAGGAGAGAAAAGAAGGATTAGACCTGGAAAGAAAGTACTCCAAATACTAGGGAATCTTAGGGAAAATTGGAAATTTAGCAGAACTTGCTTCAGGTACCCCTCAATGCCCTTTTCAGAAGTATATATCTAAGTACTTGCAAATGCTCTGCCCTGAAACACCTAAACTTGGGTTTGCCCTTCTGGAACATACTGCCTTAAGACTTTTCTTTTGTATTCCTCCCTCATTAAAAATAGCTTGTCCTGTATCTCATTCCTACTGGAAATCGTCTCTGAAAAACATTTATCAAGCAAGCAAGCAAGCAGGCAGGCAGGCATTAAATAAGTGCTTACTAAATACCTGCCAGGTACCATGCTACGTACTGGAGATACAAAGACAAACACTTCTTGACTTAAAAATGCTTACATGCTTTGAGAGGGAATAAGTATGCCAAGGTATTCAAAGTTGGCAATTTCAAGCACTATGGGAAGCCTTATTGGTTGGGAAAGATATTTCTGGACAAATGAATTTTTTTACTACTATTCAAATTTCAGTGGTTAACTAAGTAATGTCAAGATTTTTCCCAGCTCAAAAATCTTATGTCTCTATAATTAATATACAACTATGTGCATTTTTACAAGTTCCACCTATTACCTTAGTTCTAGTCCCTAGGGCTAAACCTTTTCCATACAACAATACTTGAAGACAGCTCCCAGGTCACTCAAATCTTCTCTTCTTATAAATCAAACCCAATTTCTTCAACCAATATCAATATAGCATGTTTTTGAGACCCTGTACCATTCTGGTGGTTCTACTTTGAGAACACAAAAACTTAAAATACTCAGGCATAGGCATCTCTCATCCTACCCCTGGCACCCTCCCTCATCCTACAGACTATGCTTCTCAATGCAACTACTTTTTCTTAGTTATTGTATCATACTGCTGACTCACAATGAGCTTGCAAAGCCATTAAACCTGCCTAAATCTTTTTCAAATGAACCCACTGTTCAGTTATGACGTTGTGGTTAGCTTTACATTTATCTCAGTAAATTTCTTCACTAATTTTCTGGCCTGTTAGGATCTTTCTGAATCTTTGCTGTCATTTAATAAATTAGTTACCCCTCTCAGTTTTATGTCATTTGTACAATCTTATACAGACATTTGGAATGATTGAAGAAAGAGCACCATTTACCATTTCTTGAGCTACATCTTCTGGGACATCTCTCTCCAAATCAAAGGAAAATTCAATTGCTTCATTGTCTTTATATTTCCCCTTCAATTTCTTAATATCTTCAATTCGTAACCATAATTTAATGGCTATCTTTTCACCATCATCTTCTTCAGCTAGTTCTACTCGTACCCCTGTTTCCTCCTGGAAGAAGGCATGGTTCAAAAGGTCTTTGATAGCATATCTAGAGAGAAGGAAGAAAATAACAGCATTAAAAGCAAAACAACCTTTCAATGTGGCAGAATCCTTTATTCTTTCTACTAAACAGAGTAATTCATTACTTTCAAACATAAAATAGCTAAATTTTTAAAATGATAGTAAAATATAAAATTCCTTGAGGACTAAAACTAATAGCTTTTTCCCTTAAATTTTCTTCAAACATAAGAACATAAAAAGACTTGATTATTTTACCAAATTAATTACATATTAATTGATACGGGGTGGCTTCTCTTGAGTAACAAAATGCAACGAACTCTCAAACTATATGAAATTATAATCAATCACCACATATCTATATATCTTAACATTTTAAGCAGTGCTTTTATTAGCTCCATTCTTTAAAGAATGGTAATGAGGGCAGATGGAGGTTAAGTGATTTGTCCAAAATCACATTGTCATTAAGTGTTTTAAGGATGGATTTGAACTTAGTTTTTTTTGAATCCAGGTCCAGAATTCTGTCCATCTGTACCACCACCTCTACATATATATATAAAATCCAAAATCATCTTATCAGTTTTAACACACAAAATATCACTGTTGAATAAAACCTATAAATCCTGGTTTCAAACCAACTGTCCCCATATTTCAACGTCCCAAATTAATTACCTCAACATTTCAGTTTGAAATGAATAAAAAAACCTTAAATTAGATTAAGAATCCATTGTTCTTCAGACAATTTTCAGATGATGAAATTAAAACTATTTATAATCATATGAAAAGGTGCTCCAAATCACTATTGATCAGAGAAATGCAAATTAAGACAACTCTGAGGTACCACTACACACCTGTCAGATTGGCTAAAATGAGAGGAAAAGATAACAATGAATGTTGGAGGGGATGTGGGAAGACTGGAACACTGATGCATTGTTGGTGGAACTGTGAACGGATCCAACCATTCTAGAGAGCAATTTGGAACTATGCTCAAAAAGTTATCAAACTGTGCATATCCTTTGACCCAGCAGTGCTTCTATTGGCCTTATATCCCAAAGAAATCTTAGAGGAGGGAAAGGGTCCCACATGTGCAACAATGTTTGTGGCAGCCCTTTTTGTAGTGGCTAAAAACTGGAAACTGAATGGATGCCCATCAATTGGAGAGTGGCTGAATAAATTATGGTATATGAATGTTATGGAATATTATTGTTCTGTGAGAAACGACCAGCAGGACGATTTCAGAGAGGCCTGGAGAGACTTGCATGAACTGATGCTCAGTAAAGTGAGCAGAACCAGGAGATCATCATTCACGGCAACAACAATACTATATGAGGATCAGTTCTAATGGACATGACTCTCTTCAACAATGAAATGCTTCAAACCAGTTCCAATTGTTCGGTGAAGAGAGCCATATACACCCAGAGGGAAGGATGTGAAATGTGGACCACAACATAATATTTTCATGTTCTCTATTGAGGTTTACTTGCATTGTATTTCCTTTATCAGATTATTCTTTCTTGTAGATATGATTTCTCCTGCACAAAAAATGATGCAATAACTATACATATATTCGATTTCTTAAGTATTCTAACATAATTATCATGTAGTGGATATCCTGCCATTTAGGGGAGGGGTGGGGAGTAGGGGGGAAAAATTTGTAACCAAAAGCTTTGTGTAAGGGTTAATGTTTAGGAATTACCCATACATATGTTTTGCAAATAAAAAGTATTAATTAAAAAAAAAAAAGAATCCATTGTTCTTGCAATTATCTTCTATCTATAAGAAGCTCTTTTAAAAATGGGAATCTAACTTTGAATACAATTAGAATTCTAAATGTGAAAGGTCTTGATGTTAGAATCTGGAATATGAAAATGGGAAAGTGAAGGGATTAATTCCTCTATACCTTATCAAATCCCCTTAATCTTCATGGGAAAAAAATATATATTAAAAAATAAAGAACAGGTATGGTTCCAAAGTAGTAGTATAAGAAAACATCAAGTCAGACTGGGGAGCAGGGAGGATATGCAAGCATTAAGTGTGGAACACAGCATGTGAATTCATCCCCTACCCCCTCCCTGATTTATTGGATCAGTTCTGCTGGGGAATCAATTTCATTACTCTTTTTCTTTTTAAAAACAATTATTTTCTATATAGCAGGGCCTTATGACAACAGGAGGGTGAGAGAATACTAGGAAAAGTTGAGTGATATAAAACACAAATTATTGATAAAAATGTATCCGTTAAGAAGAAAAAATTGAGTTTAATTTGTTATGTTCAGAACACTGTCAGATTTGGACTAATCAAGACCAATATACAAATGAACTGACTCAAAAACAGACACTGGATCTCAGCCAGACCCCAAATGGTGATGAGTCAGTCATATGGCAGATACATTTGCCACTCCTCTGAGAAAAGTCCTCTGTTAGTACAAGTGACTAAGTTACTTAGACCTCCTCCTAAGCCTTAGGCAGGCAGAGTCTTCCCTCCACCCCTCTTCCCCCTTTTAAATGAAAGGAAACTGGATGTTTTGTTCCTTTTTGTTCTGGCACAATGACAATAATGATTCAAGATGTGTAAATTTCAGTTTAGAGAGCCAAAAATGTTATTTTACACATCAGAATTTAGTATTTGAGTGAAACTTAAAAATGCTATAAAAACATTCAGTGCTGAATTTAACAACAACAACAAAATGAACTTAGTAAAAATGCATTTTTATTTGGGGGAGATGAAATTCACTTTTCCTTTATCTTCAGATACATGGTTGGAGAGGGTTTAAAAGGGTGGGAGAAGAGAGGAAATGGAAGTAGGCATGTGGTATAATTTAGCCTGTGATATGTGTCAGAGAATAACAGAATTTTATTGTGTTGATTTGTATAACAATGGGTAGGACCAACAATTAATTAAGTTATTTAATAAACCCAAGGTGAATGATGTGAAATATACATATGCTCAAAACAAATTTTTGAGGTGCTTTGTTTAATACAAATGACTAAATCTCAAAAAAAGAAAAAAAACAAAAAAAAAAACAAAACCAAAAAAAACCCCACTTACCTTTCATCTTTGTTTTGGCGTATGCATCCTTCAATAATTTCCTTTACTTCAGGAATTGCTACTTTGTCAAAGCTGGCTGGCTTCACTCCCTGAAATATATATGAATATGAATAGAGTCAAATTCAGATAACACATTAGAGAACCAAAACACAACTTTACAAATATTATCAGTTTGTTTTTTCATGCAAATACACTTAGCCAGTTTTAGTTTCTTCCTAAGATCCTATATACCTTGTCTTCTTTAGAAAAATTTATTTCAGAAGCAAATTATGTTATTGGAAAGGGAAAACATAAATTGCACTTTCCTAGCTTTCTTCTGATATGCCTGTAAGGATTAAGCCATGCAGGGTCAGAGCTGGGTAGCTTCAACTTCAGCTCCTCCTTAAAAAACAATCCTGGAGAAATGGATAGTAAGTTCACCTACCGCCATGTGGCTCTTGCCACGAATGGTGAGGCACTATCCTCTCTATGTGACCTTGGAACAATTCAAGACCCGATGTATTAACAATATCTTTTGTGCTTTCAGTAAAGAAAGTGATTGGATAGAAGAGCACAAAGATTTCATTGGCTGGAACATCTTTTGTACAACCCTTGTTTACTAGTACATTAGTCACCAGAGAACTTAATTTTGAAAAGCTAACCCATATGAAAGGCATGAAGTTACATGTTCAATTTTGCACACACAGCAAGGGAATAGTATTATAATACTTAGTGACACATAGCAGGCTAAAAAGGATTTAGGTTTAAAATGATGAAGTATAAACCTAAAAGGGGTACATTGTTTAGCCTGTTTTAAGAGAAAAACCATTAAGTTGTTTGCATATAGTGATCTAAGGACACCTCAAATCAGTTCTAGAAATGTTCCATCTCCATAGAAAGTCTTTCAATAATGAATGTAAAAGCAGTTATGAAAACCCTAAATGGGCTCATGAAGAGTAAACAAATGAAAAACCAAGACTGAAATGATTAAAACAACAATGGAAAACTCAGAGTAAGAAGGGATATTTCAATCCAACCTATATGTGAACAAGAATACTCCATTTTGTACAGCTTGTATTTTTAAAATATATAATCTACATATTTGTTATAAAATTATTTTGTTTGTATCCCTTTTTGAATTTTGTTGTTTTGTGAATTAAGATATTTTCCTCCTTTTTGACATTATAACACCCATCCTTTCTCTTCTCATTTCTCTCGCCCCTCAAAAATCCCCTGCCCTCCTTTGTAAGAAAGCATACTCAAGCAAAACAAATCCATACACTTGACAATATCTTAAAATGCTATTTCCTTCTGTTAAAGGTGGGAAGCATCCCTTAGTTTTGGGCAGCTTGTCACATATTTACTGAATGTGTCTCTTTCATCATTTCTTATGATATTCATTACATTCCCAAAACATCACCTGTTCACATTCCCTTATCAGATGCTAGTTCTTGGCTTCAATAAAAGATGTTGCTATATTTTTGTACATATAACTTTTTATTGTTCAGTCATGCCTGACTTTTTCTGACTCCATTCGAATACAAAGATGAGTGTTTTGCTATTTCCTTCTTCAGCTCATTTTTATAGAAGAGAAACTGAGGCAAATAAAGTGAAGTGATTCACCCAGAGTCACATAGCTAGTAAGTGTCTTGAGGGCATATTTACTCATAAAGATGAGTTCCTGACTACAAGTCTGGCACTTTATATACCGTACCACCTTGCTACCCATATGTGTACTTTTCCTTTTTTTTTTTTTTTTTTTAAAAAGGAATTTTAGGAGTATATGCCAAGGAATTATTTGTCTTTTTGGATAAATTCATAGCTTCATTAACAATCCATTAGGTATGATTGTCCACCTCTTAATATTTTCCTTTCCCTCCCTCATCTTTAACAATCTGTGTATGAGAATGAACCTTAGAGTTGTTTTAATTTACATTTTTCCTATCAATTATGTGAAATTTTTTTAAAATGACTGTTAATAATTTTGTTTTTCCTATGGTATATGAATGTCTTGGAATATTATTCTTCTGTAAGAAACGACCAGCAGGATGATTTCAGAGAGGCTTGGAGAGACTTGCATGAACTGATGCTGAGCAAAATGAGCAGAACCAGGAGATCATTATACACGGCAACAACAATACTATATGATGATCAATTCTGATGGGCATGGTTCTCTTTAACAATGAGATGTTTTAAACCAGTTCCAATCGTTCAGTGATGAAGAAAGCCATATACACCCAGGGAGAGGCCTATGGGATCTGAGGTTAGACTACAACATAGCATTTTCACGCTTTCTATTGATGTTTGCTTGCATTATGTTTTCCTTCTCAGATTTTTTTTTCTTATAGATCCAACTTTTTTTTGTACAGAAAAATAACTGTATAAATGTATATACATATTCGATTTGTCAAGTACTTTAACATAATTAACATGTATTAGACTTCCTGTCATCTGGGGAGGGGGTGGGGGGAAGGAGGGAAAAATTTGTAACAGAAAGCTTTGCAAGGGTCAATGATGAAAAATTATCCATGCATATATTTTGCAAATAAAAGGTTTTAACAATAATAAAAAAAAGTTTTGTTTTTCTTGTGTCTTCATAATTCTTTCATTAAAAATTTATAGGGAAATGGTTTTTGTTCATATGTATTTAAATAGGGCTTTTAGTAGAGAAACTTATGGCAAAGATCTTATTCCAATTAAAACTGTTTTCTAACATGAATTGTATTGATGCTGTTTGGGCAAAACCTTTTCAATATTATTTAATCAAGATTTTCCATTTTTATCTCCCAACGTTAAGAAACTCTTCCCTTATCTACTTTTTTGTATACAAACTTTTATATCTTAGGTCTGTATCATTTGAAGGTATTATAGTATATATCATGGAATTTATTTTTCTTTTACCGGACTGCCTCCAAGTTTTCCTAGCAGTTTTTTTGTTGAATAATGAATCCTTACCCAAGTAATTGGAGTCTCTTGGGTTTATTACACATTATAAGTTCTATAATCTGATTTCTTCTTGCTCTCTGAGATCAAGCAGAACAAATCTAATCCCTCTTCTTTATAAGTTCTTCAACTATTTGAACACAGCTTATTCATGTCTCCCAATTTTCTTTTTCCAGGCTAAACATACCCAGTTCCTTTAACCCATTTTCAAATAACTTAAGGGTTTTTCACCATTCTGATTTTACTCTTCTAAATGTTCTTTAATCCCTTTTTAAAAAGCTGAAGGCAAAACTGAATGCAATAATCCAAGTGTGGTGTAAAAGTCTTGCTGGACAAGAGAGATGATAATTCTAGATATAATACATTTCCTAATGTGGTTAGTGACTGTTTGGTTACCCATACAATGTTGCTGTAGGGCCAGTGGGACAGGGAGGGAAAAATATTTTTATTTTACCTTTTTCCTCTTATTGAAATTATCTTTTTTGGAGGAGGGGGGCAGATCTCTGAGTTGTTATTAACTGTCCATCTGTAAATTAATGTTCTTGGGCCCAGAGTTGTCCTTAATTTGTATTAATCTCTTAAAAATTAATTAATATTAATCTCCATAAAAATTAATCTCTTCTCCAAACAAATCAGCAAATATTCTGTCTTAGAGGAGCTAAGTCATCTGAGATGTTAAGTGACCTACCTATCGTCACAGAGCTAGTACATGTCAGAGATAGCACTTGTATTTAGGTCTTCCTAATTCTAAGGTTAACCACTAGACAAGCTGCCTTACATCAAAACGATACTACCTAATAACTGAAGTAGAATAGTGGCCCAAATGATGTCTTAACTACTTAATGTAATATAGCAAGAATATAAAACAAAAACATGCTTAGAAATTAAAAAAAAAAAAAACACATAAAATAATTTAGACTTGGCTCTGGTATAAGAATAAGCTTAAAAATGAATAACTAATACTTATTTACATAATGTATATTTAAGACTGAAAAAGCATTTCAAAATGTTGATATCAAAGTCAAATAAATAACAAATTAATTCTTATCAATTAGCTCAGGTTAGCTCATTCATTTCTAAAAGTCAGAACTATTCACATAATGCTAGAATATGGATCCTGAATCAGGTTTTTCTTCTTCTAGAGTACAATATCATTGTCTCCTAGGACAGATAAGTCCTAGATGATTACACATTTGGTAAACATCAAATGTTGAATTTAAACCCAAGTTTCCTTTCTAATTCCCCCTGTGCCATGATACCTCCTGAAAATCACTTTTATCCTTATGCTCCCAATGCTTTGCATATATTGGATACTTAATAAATGTTCATTGACTTGAAGCTACTTCATCTTTCAGAACCTCAATTTCCTAATCTGTAAATTGTAGTAAGGGAACATTTTGCTTCTGAATAGGGCTGTAAACCCTGAAAGCATTATCTAGAATGAGTCATCATATTTGTTTTGAGCAAAGAGTTGCACATTTTTTGACATGTGACATTTTGATTGTGACTATATCTCACTGAAGTTACTGTTACAAAAGTAAGTCTTGCAATACAACCAATCTCAAAATCTATTCAACTCAAGATTTACTAAGTTTGATCACAGGATTTCTATTTTCCTAGACAGTCAAATCTTTAAAAATTTATTTTCATGTAATAACAATTCCAATCAAGATTAGAATAAAAATCATGTCTAAGTCAAAAGGCCACTTATCCTTATATCTGAAAAATATAAAAGAACTCAAAGATGACTAAGAGGCCTTCCCTCAAAAAAACAGAATAGGATTAGATTCATATTAAACATTACCACCAGCAGCCACAAACTATTAAAAGTTAAAATAACTTCTGAGAAACATTAAAATTAATGTACAATTGCATTTTGGTCTTAAAGACATTCACACTAACCTTTTTGGGGTACACATAGCTAAAATAGTTCAAATTCAGTCCCAGATTTATTAGCTATACTATGACCCTCAACAAGTCACTTAACTCTATTTTCCTCTATTTCCTCATCTGTAAAATGCACTAAAAAAGGAAATGACAGCCACTTCCAGTATCATTGCCTAAATGGAGTCAGGAAGAATTAATCTAATTGAAAGGACTAAACAGAAACAAGTCATCTTTGAGTTCACAAAAGCAACTATATAAAAGTGAAGGCTACTATTGAAAAGTCACTAGAAATCAAAATTGACTACTGACAACCCTTCTATGATTTAATAAATTTTTAAATAAATGCAACCACATTGCAAAATCATGTGCCACTCATATATTTAAATATAAAAATCAACACATACTTTTCTTAGCCTTATTATCCTCAAATGATGAACACCTCATCTTTAAAAATGGGCAAATGGTGTAATATATTCAAGTTCATATGTGACCTTTCTGCACATAGCAGAAATCACAACTTGCGTCCAAATCCATTAGATTGTGTTACACCCATAGGCATTAATATTGTTAAGAATGTCTGAGCAAAGAAGCCCATAAACTTTTAAGATATTTTATTAGCCAAATAACTCAAGACAGCTAAACATGCAAATCTAAAGAGATTAAAACTGCTTACAACATTATTCTTAAATATAAATGAAGAGATTTAATAGCTAAAACAAATGGTACAAGAAACTTTACTAGCAAGTCTACATTAGAAAGTACATTCAATCCAAAATTAAACGTTAAATGTATGGTAATCTTATGTTTAAAACATTTCTTGAGTAGCAGAAATTTGGAAAAAAACAAGTAGAATATGGCAAGAACCCCAAAAATTTGTTAACTATCGGAAAGCTAATCTATATATAATAGTCAAAATTAGAAATGATTTAATATAAATTCTACTGAAGAATCACAAATCTGTACGAACTAATATCTAGTTAGTGAAGCACCAACTCTAGACATACAATAATGAAGCTGCTGAATTTAAGAGCAAATTATCTATGTAAGTCTATTAGTAATCACTTCTAAAATCAAAAGGGACTTTAACTATCAGTTTTTAATTAATCAACTGAATGAAAAATTAAGGCAACCTATCTAGATAATTAGAAAGGATCCCCCCCCCCAATCCCCTCATTATATTCTATCCAGAGGCAAGTACAGGCATCAGGAAGAACTGTTCTTAAAGACATGCAAACAATTAAAAAAGAAAATAGAATCCAACTTGGATTAGAATAATACCTTTCACACTTAACAAAAGCAAAACTAAGCAAAATGTCCTGCTACCTAGTTTGCTAAACATTCCAATATACTCAACTCTAAAACATCTTTGAAACTTTAAAATATTCTAGGGTCTGCCTAAGTAATTGCTTTACTTATATTTTTTGGTACAAAAACTCAGGAAGGAAACAGATTTTTCTGCACTAATCAAAGCAATGTATTGAAGACTAATACACACATACACACACACACTCACGAACCTAAAATATATTTAATTAAATCCCACATTTTAAGATATGGGATTCATCAATATATTCTTTCTGAATTTTCTCAGGAACGGGTCACATACCTTAAGCATTACATAGAACTAATCTGAACAATTTCAGTTGCAGAAGAATTTGCAGGTAAAAAGATCAAGAGCTGACATGAATATAAATATATTTACATATTTTGCTTTATTTGGATAAAAAAGTGACTCACTTTGCTTTGCATCCCATGTACTTAGGGCTCTTTGGGCAAAGCATTCCATGTAGATGCAAAATTGACCAAGTAGAAAAACAAAAGCACTTCCTAAAGGATAAATGGCTCAATCTTCCAATTCCTAGAATTTTCAGCCTCATTTACTTTAAGCCTCAGGTTCAAATCTGTTAAATTTTAAGTTTACCTTGATAGAGAAAAAAAATCCACACTTTTTCTTGACCATTCAGAATAAAGGAAACCTTCCCTCCCCAAACTACAACTACTTCAAATATTTGCTTAACTTTGTTGTTTTTGTCTGTCAGTTATCCCCAGGAAATTTTCTTATTAAGAAACATCAATGAGCAATTTTTGAATAGGTATCAAGTCACTTAAACTAAAGGTTAGCCAAATTGTATCAGTCTATTTTATAAACATGCAAAACCCAATAAATTCAATAGTACTTTATGCATATTTCTAAGTGGTTGCAAAGAAGTCTTTACCTACCTCATTTGCACAATCCTTTTGAGAGCAGCAGCAGCAATGGGAATTAAAGATAACCAACACGGAGCAAAAATCTCTTTTAGTAAAATCCATCAGAAAAGGCAAAGTAGATAAGAAGGGTAGTTACAGAAAGGAATAGGGTCGGGATGTGTGGATGAGTTGTAAAAGACTAAATTAACCCACAGCACAAGGAAGGCAGATTTCCAAATTAGAATGAAGCATAGTTTCCAGTTTAGCATTAGCCATACTTCCCCAATTCTGAGACATCAGTTTGCTCTGCTTCAGAATCTGGTTGTTCTCTTTCAGCCCCAAGAACAGTATTTTATGCTAAGCAACAAATAAACTACTCTGCTTCATAGATCCTCCTCCAATAGTACAAGTTTCTAAGGGCAGGTAAAATGAGATTATTTATTTGTTCAAAGCTCCACCCCCTAACTCATGGGATCAGCCTCCTCTTAGGGTAATTATCTCAATGGCTAATATGTACATAAAACTAGACATTCATTTAACTAAATACTTAAGTCAGAAAAGATAAAAAAAGGCAGAATTGAGTGGTAAAAAATGATGCTTAAGATAGCAACAATAACAATAATATCTAATATTTATATGACTCACACTATGTGCCAGGCACTATTCTAGACACTTTACAAATATTTGATTATAACAACAAACCTGGGAGCTAAGTGCTATTATAGCCATTTTACAGATGAAAAATCTAAGACAAACGGAGTTAGGGAGGGACTTCTCCAGTCAACTAGTCCTTTCTACTGCAAACCTTATAAAAAGTAAGATAGTCTTTGAAGACATTCTGTTTAAAAACAAAACAACCATTAAATGAAAAAAAATTTAACAGACAATCCCCTTGCTCTCAAGAAGCTTACAATCTAATAATGAGAAAGATGCAAACACCTATGTACAAATAAGATATATACAACACCAACTGGAGATATTCAAGAGAGTAAAGGCATTTTTTTTTTAAAAAGGGGGTTCTGGAAAAGTTTTCCCAAAGAAGGTGAGATTTTAAGAGATAAAGATGAGGAGGGAAATAAATCCAGGCATTAGGGAAAAGCAAGAAGCTTGGATCACTGGATTAAAGTCAGCACCCTTGGGAACTCTATGAAGTAGTCCACTTCACTTTATCTTATTTGCTTAGCCTAGAATTCAGACCTTCCACAATTTGATACCTATTTATCCTTCTTTTCTCTAGCAATAATTATTCTTAAACAGAAATATTTCATGTAAAGAATAATATTTGTTTATGCTGTTTTCCCTATAAGGATTGTTTCCACTCCTTCTTTCTTTATAATGGTTCCACATTTTCAATAAAGTCATATACCTTCCTCAACTTTCCTAAGGTTTCAGTGACTGCCTCCCTCCTTTGAACTCCTGTTTGATTTACTCTCTATATAATTCACTTTGGCATTTAAAATGTACTATTATACATCTCCCCAACTAAATTCCCCCAGTATGACTTTGCAAGCAGAGATCATGTGTTGTATTCTTCTGTGTCACCAGCACTTCCCACAGGTATTCAATAAATGTTTGATGATCAGGATAGACAATGTCCACTGTACAACACTTAAGATTGCTACTCCTTCATTTGAGGGGTAGGGATGGATTTACAGTATTAATAAACCTGGGTCAGTAGAAAATATTATCTTAGTGAATATTAAATTGAAATAACTAATTATAATAGATATAAAAAGTGCATTTCTCATGCCTGTTATAATTTTTTTCCTTCTCTTTACCATTGAAGCAATAGATTGAGAGCTGTCTTTGAGGCCAAAAAAAATCTAGATTCAAGTCCATGACTCTGGACAAGACATTTAACATCTGAGTGTTCTCAGTTAACTCGGAAAGACTGTGTTAAAAACCAAGTATTGAGACAGGGAAGGGAGTTTCTTTACCTGAGAATTCCCTGAACCACAGGTCTAGTCTATCCCTATTGAACATTATTTAATGAAATATGCAATATAGGTTTTTATCAGATTCCAGAGTAAAATCGAGGATTTTTTTGTTTGTTAATTATTATATTATTATAATGTTATACATTTCCTATCTCTACAAAGATCATAAGTGAAAAAGCATATAAAAATTAAGATGAAATGATTATTTCTGAATAAGTATAATTAAGGTTCTACCATTCATGACAGAAATAACTTGTAGTCTTTTCCTTTATTAAGCAATTATTACAGTTTGTTCCAATGGATCTGAGACAATATAAACAATTCAAAGCTAAAGAAATCTTCTAAGTTTTCACCAACTCTTTAACCCTTATCTAATCAGAGATCAGCTTCAATGTTTCTGTAAAAGAGCAGAGTGAATTATATACTTAGGTATGTAAAAACTAAAAGGAATTTTACCCTAACTGCTTTAATCTTTTTTTTTTCCCTTCAGAGAGAACATTCAGACCTTGAAATCTAGGGGCTAATGGAATTAGTGACAAAGTCAAATTACACAAACAAAGTAATTAAGTACTCCATATTTATTGCTTGGTTGTTAAAGGGCTGGATTCAGCCAGATACTAACCGGTATGAACCATTAGTTTACAGGAATTTGAACAGACCCTATGATCTTGATGGAAAACAAGCCTTCTCCAATCTCCCTACCAAACCTTGCTAAGTAATACTGTTCATAGGAAATTAGTTGGTCTCATGATTTCCATAACATACCAAGGCTCATTACTCTTTGGACACAAGAAAACTTGTGTGCTACTACTGCAACCTCAAAAGTGCTGTCCTTCATATAGAAAAGCAATGTGACTGACTGTACTTATTTAAGGGATTCTTCTAGAAGCAACACAGGATTGTGCAGAAAACATTCCCCTCTACTGTCATTGAATCATTCTGGAAATAGACAGCATACAGGTGAGGCAGGCAGCTCAAGATTCAAAAATAAAGCACAGAATCATGAAAGTTTTTCTTTATTCAAAGCTGTCATACTCAGCTTAAGTCACTGTTTTTGACTAAAAACTAATTGCTCACTGAGCTCTCTAGGCCAGTTGCCCTTGTCTTATTACTCCAAAAAAAAAAAAAAAAAAGCGATCTGGAAATAAAGCCAAATATGTGTTTCAGGATGATTCTTGAGAACTTACAGATCTAAACCAGAAAATTGGCAACTAAATAAAGCTTCTGAAGTTAGGGTCTTTCCCTTCTAACAGAATTCTCACACTTGTCAATTCATGTATGTGCATATAAGTGGATAACAGTAAATACTTTTGATTTTCTTTGTAGTAATAGCAGTAGCTAGAATTTATATGATACTTCAAGATTTGCAGAGTTCTTTACAAATTATTTTATTCTTATAACAATTCTGGGAAAATAGATGGTTATCCCTTTTTTGCAGAGGATTCTTCTTACAAAAAACTGAGGTAGACTCACACTACTGGTAAAATGCCTGAGATTGAATTTGAACTCAAATTTAAGTCCAACACTCTCCACACTAAACCACTTAAGCTGCCTTTGGTAATGCTATGCTTAGTGTAATATCTGGCAATCGTGAAGTATTTAATATGCTCACTGATAGATGTTCTTCATTTCTAAAACAGGGATAAATCTTGAATTAACTCAGGAAGGTTATTAGAAAAATGATTTTAAATCTACATAAACACTATGTAAGTGAAGTGGTAATGGTATGTCAAACCATTTACACATATTTATCATTTCTAGCTTTTCTCTAAAGACTCAGGACTGAAACAGAAATTGTTTCACATTTTCCAATTTAACTAAAATTTAATGTTGAAGTAGTATGCCAAAGCCAGTGGTTAGTAACCACTTACTTTAATTTTTTTAAAAAATGAGAATGTTATCGAGTGGTGTTATTTAGAAAGTCAAACAAGTGGAATTAAAGCATTTTTGTTGTGTATTACTAACTTTACTATCACTGATAAAATACAGCATACTTCTTGAAGATAACAGCATCTCTATCCTCTAGAAAATCAACAGCTAGCCAGCCACCTACTCTAAATTATTAGAGGCTTTACTTTTATAAAGAGAAAGAGTGGTCCTTATAGGTTCCTTTCAGCTATATGACTGCTAGTTATTAAAAGAAATGAGAAGCAGGAGCCATCTTTAATTCCAGTGAAGTTTTAGAATTTATAATTGCAGTATCTTTAACGACAAAATAATTTTCCAGAATTGCAAATAAGTAGGGGGAATGCCATTTCCTTTATTTTCTTTTTCCTTTGAACTGCTAGATAAATGAAAATAATCAAGATTTATACTAAAGGAAGAAGGGAAAAGAACAAAGAACAAGAATCTTTTTCTTAAATAATCATGTATCTACAGATGCTATTCTTCTCTCCCTTTATCCCTATCTCCCAGAATAAAAGTTCCTTGGAGAGACTTATTTCATATCAACAAATCTTAGCATTGTGCCTCACACATTGATGCTTAATAAATAAAATGTTTGCTGTATTGAACTAGATTCTTTCTATTAATCAGTTAGTATCATAATTCTTAAGTTTCTGAGTAGGTGGCTTGTGTTTTTATTCTTCGAACCTTCAGAGTTTTCAGTTACATGTCTTCTTCACATATGTTGTACATTATTCAGAGAGGCCATTTTACGTTAGAATCTAAGTAGAAAGAACAATGTATGTCCTTTGGATTGGTGTTAGTATTCAATAATGAGATGGAATTAATTTCTTTCTTAAATCTTCTTTGGTTTACTCATTTATAAAACTGAAAAGGATTAAGAAAATCATAACTATAGAGTGGAAAAAGACTTCTACAGGTCATCTAGTCTAACACCTTTTTCCTTTTACTGATCAAGAAATTAAGGCCCAAGGAAAATAAATGACTTTTTAAGGTCAGAGAGGTGATACTTAAAAATTGAGTAGGGATTCAGCCTCAGTCTTTTGACTCTAAATTCAGAATTCTTGCAATTACAGCAATGATGCCAATTTATGAAATTTTATGGCCTACTCTTTGCATTTCTAATCAAACAAACAGAGTAGACCAAAGCATCAATGAATGGATTTGAATTCTGTATTTATTACATTGGCTGGATCTGGGGCACATCATATAACCCCCTTTTAACTACAAAATAATGGGAAAGCTGTTTTAATATATTTAAGGGCTCTCCCATCTCTTTACCTTATGGTACAATGAATGTCACATTTGATTTTATATTTTATTTATTTGTGAAACCGTCAGTCTCTTCTTCTGGACTCAACTTGTAAAGGAAGAAATTCTGGTTATTTTCTTTCTTTTTTTTCCTGAGGCAATTGAGGTTAAGTGACTTGCCCAGGGTCACACAGCTGGGGAATGTTAAGTGTCTGCGACCACATTTGAACTCAGGTCCTCCTGACTTTAGTGCTGGTGCTTTATCCACTTCGCCACCTAGCTGCTCTGGTTATTTTCCCTTGGAGGTAGTGCAAAACAGGTGCTCAATAAACATTTCTTGAGCTGAACTATGTACAATCCAAATTATCAGTCACATTTATAAAAGGCTGGAAATACGGAAATACATTTCAAGTAAGGACAGCAGTCATCTTATATCAACTCACTTCAATCAACAAGAAAGTAAAAACTCCAGTTCCTATGCAATGGCTCACTAGTGATACAGCTAACAGGTATTTGTGGTTTTGGAAAAGGGAAGCACTTCTAAATAACTAGAGATACAACATTGTAAAGTGAGTGGAAAGAGACCTAAGACTTGATGTTATGTCCTGATAGCTATGTAACTAACAGCAAGTCATGTCACCCTTGTTTTCCTTAGTTTCTTTATTTGTAAAGTGGGGATAAACACACTTGCATTTCACAGGACTATAAATGAAAAATGTTTTGCAAAACAATGTATGTAAAAGTGAACTATTATTGGTAACTTACTTTAAAAACCAATTTTAGTATGAAAAGCCCTATTTATACACAAAAGTAATCAAAGCAAAGTTTATTTTATGAAAGGATTAACAATGGAATTTAGGAAGGAGAAAGCTCCTCTAAGTGAATCAATTAAAATTAATTTTTTACATACAATTTATCAGAAATATGCATCTTATAAAATTAGAAATCCTATGGTTTGCTATCCACAAATGGCTTTAAGGTTTAAATGAATCCAAATACTACAACTAACAAGTGCATACTTCCTTCTTAACTAAAAGAGGAGGAAACCAAACACCAAGCAGGTTAAAATGTTAATGGCTTTGTTTTCTTTCAAAAATGATATAAAAGGCATTATATCTTGTATCCTATCTGGCCAAGAAAAATCTTATTTATAAAGAGAAAGTTTTAAAATATTCCTTTAATTCCTCTTAAAAATAACAAAAGTAAAACAGAACTATTTTTTAATGTTGCTGTAAAAACAAACTGAATGTTCCTTTGAGATATTCAGGGGCAGATCTTATTTAGGTAGAGAAATAAGTCAGGAATTGGATTCCTTAAGATTAACTAGAGACATTTAGAACTAAAAGAGATAGTCTAGCTAAAGCATCTCCAATAGCAGCCTGCAAAACAGCAGCACTATTGTCTGCAATATATAACGAAATCCACACCAGTTACAAAATAGGAATATTGCAACATCAAAAGTGGCTGGCAGCCAAAAGAAGAGGATAGCACACAATGTCTCAGTATATAGCCTCCACATGCATAGTCCATTTCCCTTCTCTATTTGGTATCTGGACACCCAGTAGAATATAGTTAGAAATAGACATTGGGCCACAAACTTCTTTTCTTAAGTAGAAAGCAGTGTAATAGGACTTGTGTTATGCTGTGGAGTTGAGGTTGCTTAAAAAGGATAATTTCTATTAAATGCATACATGAAGGACTATGTTATAAATAAATAAATAAAAATCATACTTTAGTTCTGCTCTTAAAAAACATGTAAAGAGTGAATCCTTTTGTTCTTTATAAAATGAATATCATCACAAGCTCAAATCTAAGGACTAAATTATTGCCTACCTGATAGCACAACATTTAATTTACGCAGGTAAATCAGTTTCTGGTGGTATTTGCATTGCAGTCTCTGTGTATGTGTTGCCTTCATTATGGTTTTGAAAATAGTTGGGGGAGCGTATGACTAAAAAATTTATTTTATTATCATAGTGATATTTGTTATCACTACTGTACTACAAATGAAGGGAATGAAGTCTCCTTCAGTTGTAAAGCCAATAGTCATGAAACATTATGAAATCTATTAAGGAATCTATTCTATAACTCAATTAAGCATCTCCTGGAGACGGAGTTGGGCCTGGAATAATGAAGGCTCAAGTTCTACCTTTGACATATACTAGCTGTGTGAATGGTTTAGTTATTTAAACTCAATCTCCTAAATAACTATAAAACCAAATTATGTGTTGCTGATTTTCTTCACTTGGGGGTATTTTTATACTTGTTTCTTCAAATTGATGAAATTACATGTCTGGGCTAAAAGAAAAGCACCTGCTAGGTTCAAGGCATGATGTTAAATCATGGGGATACAAATATAAAAACAAAAAAACAGAGTTTGAAAAAAGAAGTCTTGAAGGATGATAAGGCTTTTGAAAGCTCAGATCTATATATAATGGATAATCTAAAGAAATATACTGAAGTGAAACACTGATTATAATTTGGAAGGAGGCTTCTAGTATGGTATCCCAGCAATCTGTTTGGTCCTGTATTGTTTATGATTTTTTTTAATAAAAACAATGATTGAATAAATAAATAGAAATGGCACCACAAATCTGAGTAGAGACAATTGCTGCCAGTCAGGATCCAAAAAACCCAACAGACTAGAATATGGTTTTTGAACAAAGCTTGGACAAACACTTTTTCAAGAATGTTATAGAGGGGCTTCTTATTCAAGTGCAGGCTGAATTACATGACCTTAAGGTCTCTCCACCTTCTAAGATTCTATGTGGCTAAGAAGATTATTATCATAATATTTTATAATAAAACAACCTGAAAAAATGTCTAGCCACATTTCATCAATAAATTTCTATAGCAAGTTCTCTCCTCTCAGGTTTGAATCTATTTGCTCACTGGGACCAGGAACTACTTGCCAGTTGGAGTTAAATGACTTAACTCCAGTTTGGAAATATTAAGTGTCTAAGGCCCTATTTGAACTCAGGTCCTTGTGAGCCGGTGCTCTATTCCTTGTGCCATCCAGCTGCCCCACTGCTCATTTGATAATACAGCATGATTTACCAGAATTAGCCAATAAAGAAATTACAAAGAAAAGCAGTATAAGAAAGAAAGGATGAGTATTACATTTCAAGCTTTTTTCTTAGTACATGTGTGAGAGAATGATGCCACTCGGGGGAAAAAAAGGGGGGGGGGGGGAATGGTGGAGATCTGAGAAAGGGAGAATTTTTCTAATGGTATATTTTATTTTAGCTAGAAATAAGAAATCAAGGCACTTATGAATAAAGATCTGGAAGCTATGATTCAAGATGCAAAGATATCCTTACCAAGCCATTTAAAAGAGAAATTTTAATACTAAACTTTATGGCTAACCATTCAGCTAAGAACTAATCTGTCAAAATTCTATTATGAGACGTGATACTTCAATTTTCTTTTTAATGAAATTATTAACTAAAAACTTGTAAAATATTTACTGTTGAATCATGATTATGAACTGAAAAATATTTAGGTGGTAAAGTAGGGGGGAAAGAATCAACCTATTTGAACCCAAAGACTTCTCTTACCTTCAATATTCAAGATTATACTTCAACATAGTTTAAATTTGAATTCTAGAACATTAGATAGTAATATGCAATAATGTTATAGGAAACAAACAAAATCCTATTCACAGGGCACACCTCTTATTTTCCAGCAAAATCATAAATCATGCTAGCAACTATGATCCTCTAAAATTCTCCTGTCCCCAATCTTTTCGAAAAAATCAAAAACCCATATAAAGTTTTTTCTTTCTCATTTAAGATATATAAAAATACTGCACTCTAGCTAGAAAATCTAAATGTTGATTACCACATAATGAACCATTTTTGTATATATATTAAAAAACTCAGCAGAATCAATTGGTATACTTTTGGTGCTTTGTCATTCATTATAGTGCTACCTTGCCTGTTTTGTAATTATTTACCCAATCATTTTGTTAAACGTTCCAACTGGACAGCACTGGAAAGCCCTGCTAGCGGACCACTATGGTCAAGAACGATTTAAACACTAGTCAGCTATTAACTTATGATCACTAAGAAATAGTTCAATAAATGTTTGAGTGAATTAAACCAAATCACTGAAGATAAAATGGACAAGCAAATAAATGTTGGCTAGAACATCCTGAATTTAAAACCTAAAAATCTGTTATTTTTTGAAAGCTCTTATAGATTAAAAAACAAAAACTCAAACTGAATTTCCTGGGGTGGGGTATAAAAGATATTTACATAGGAACATTGTTAAAACAATATAGAAAAGTAATGACCTTTCTGTAACTTTATGTTTTCCAAAAGCTACTGTGCTTTCTTCTGGGGGCCCCCGCCCTTTTTTTGGTTGAGGTAATTGGGGTCAAGTGACTTGTCCAGGGTTACACAGCTAAAAAGTGTTAAGTGTCTGAAACCAGATTTGAACTCAGGTCCTTCTGACTTCAGGGCTGGTGCTCTAAACACTGCACCACCTAGCTTCCCTGATAGTATACTTTTTATCATGATTTACCTGAATACAAGCAGAGCCTGGCATAAAACTGACAAAGAATTCAGTAGGAGGGGGTTGGTTTGTTTATTTTGAGGGGGATAGAAATCCATCCACATACTTTTATGCTATTCTAGAAGCAAAAGCTTCAATATTTCCCCCCTAAACTTTAGGATGTCTTTTATTTTTTTTTTAAATTGGATTCCATAAGAATCCACCCTTAAATTCTGGGTTACACATGACAAAAGCACAAGAATCAGTCAAATATAGGGGAAAACTTACACTAGTCACTCGACGGTAGATCTGCGCAGCATTTTGGCACTCAGAATAAGGGTATTCAGATGTGGCCATCTCAAGCATGCACATTCCAAAAGCATACACGTCAACGGACTCATCATATTTTTCCTCGTACATCTCAGGAGCCATGAACTCTGGGGTACCTTAAATTAAAAGAACGATTCAGTCTCAATTCAGAGGCAGCAGACGTTACTCACCGCAGGGAGAAGCAGGGGGGCCACCTGTGAGAAAAGAGAGAAAGTAGAAGCAAAAAATGAGGGAGGAACCCTACTTAAGTCTGTTGTATCAATGTAACTCACAGGTGTCTTCCACTACAAGGCCTTTATGAGAAATAAGAACAGAGTGGAAAAATATTTGCTGATTTATTGCCTCTAAATGAGTTTACTGAACAAAATATTGAAATAAAATGCTATCCTAACATATTAAACTCAGATTGATGACAGAGAAAAGTAAGGGTCTAAGAGGGCTACAAATGAAGCATAAGACCTACCTGCAGTGAAAGATGATGCACTGAAAATTTCTAAATACCTGCTGCCCTCTGCTGCCAAACTACAGTACTGATTAAAATTCCCAGCTACTCTTTATATATTCATTCTATCTGTTCAGTTCCACTTTATAAAGACCTTGCAATGAAAAACCCAGTGTTCAATAAAGATTTTCAAGGAGTAAATTAAAATATAATCATCCACAAAGGCCACTCACCAGAGCCCTTTTCTTCACATACTTACCATCACACCTGCAGTACACATTATAAACCTACTGCAGATACAGGAAATATAGTGAAAGGCATCCTACAGGCAAAAAAAAAATACTCAGAAATACAGAGAGATTGAGTTATAAGCAGAAAGTTTGTTTAAAGAAGGTTAATCCTAGACTATAGTGCATTCCCACGTGGAATTATGCACTATATGAATCTGGCCAAAGATTTTGAAGATGTCAAAGAAATATTTTCTGGAAAATTCTCTGGAAAATAGGAAAATTCTCCTATTATTAGCAATAAAACAAAAGTGGCAGCATGACAAATGCAATTTAATATTCCAATGGTGACATCTGCAAAGCTAAAAAATATCCACATCATCTACTTGTCCTTTTCTAAGAACATCTAAAAACTGGGTCTAAATGGGAAACTGATAGTTTTTTAAACTAATTTGAAGGCATTTCAAAATCTATGGTAACCTTCTGATACTATGCCTTTATGAGAGAATGATCATAGATAAAGAGAGTGCTTTCTCCTTTTTCCTGCTCCAAAAGGCTGATAAAGTAGTTTAGTATCTTTTTCAGACTCAATTCCTTCTGGAGATCAGGAGTAAAAGTAGTTGACAAAACCATCGATCAGTGATTTTTAAAATTTTTCAACCAGGTTGCAGTCACCTGCAAGCAGATTGCTGAACATATCAAATGGGCTAATTAGATAGTAAAAAGCATTATTCAATTTTAGTTCTATTTCTTTAATATCACTTTGTACTTCCCAACATACAAGACAAGTATTGCTCAAATACGAACGAAAAGTTCAAATTTCTGAAATATCAATATAATCCAACATATTTTATATCACTATGAAAGTTTCTAACAGCACAATTACCAAGAAGAGTTCCATTCCTCAAAAACAGCAATTACTGTATACTCGACATTATTTTTTTTGTTTAAGATTGATTTAATGAAAAAAATCTGCCAAGAAGGCCAAGAAGCCTCCAGATCAAAGAGGGCCAGAAAGGCTATTTAAGGTCCAAGGTACACTAGAAACATACCTATCACACTCTTGGCAAAAGAAGCCCGCTTCAGTGTTGCCAGGCCTAGGTCTCCAATCTTGACTGATCCTGTTGGGCCAGTGATAAAGATATTGTCACACTTAAGATCCCGATGAATAATAGGTGGTGTTCGAGTATGAAGAAACTGAAGCCCTTTCAGAATCTGACGACACCAGCTTCTTAAAACTTTGATCTTCATCACCTTAAACCTTTTAAGGTACCTGGAAGAAAAAAATAAACACCAAAGAAGTTACCCATGATAAAAGTTCAATGCTTTGAAGTATTCCATTAAATTCTAACATAACAGAGATAATATTTTAAGTATGATATTCTTAAGATACAGCAGCTTTAAAAGTTACTGAGACTTTAATGAAAAGTCTTAAAAAGATAGTTTAAAATTTAATTTCATTACAGATTCCAGCAGTGCCAAAGAGAATTCCTTTTCCCAAAGAGAAGAAAGAAAAAGGAAAAGGACCTTTATGTACAAAAATACTTATAGCAGCTCCTTTTTGTAGTGGCAAGTGTTAGAAATCGAGAGAACACTCATTAACTGAATCACTGAATAAGCTGTAATATATGACTGATGGAATACTATTGTGCTGTAAGAATAATAAGGAGGATGATTTCAAAGATACTTGGAAAGACTAATTATTGCATTTAAATAATATAAAAACATATATTAAGATTATATTTATATCTATAAAAATATTTATATTTACAAAAATAAAGACTAATAAATTACATTTAAGTAATGCAAAATAAAGTGATCAGCATAAACAACAGCAGAAAAACTACACAATGAACAATAGTAACTAATTTAGCTCTTCTCAGGAATCCAATGATCTAACACAATTCTAAAGAACTCATGATGAAAAATGCCATCCTTCTACAGAGAAAGAATGATAGATGATGAGCACAGATTGAAGAACACTACCTCTTTCACTTTTTCTATCTTTTTCTCTATTTGGTTTGAATTTTATTCCACAAAATGATAATTTGAAATTACATGATTGCACATGTATAACCTTTAGCTTAATATCTTGAGGGGAGGGTGAAGGAAGAAAAGGGAAGGAAGGACAGAAAATTTGGAATCCAAATTAAAAAAATGCTTAACAGGATTCTGGGGGTAGAGGAGTAAATAGCTGAAAAATTACAAAAACAAAAAGGGCTTAGCTGTGGCTAAGAAAGGTTTTGGGGGAAAATGTTCTCACCCACTAAAGTTGTTTGGCATTGTCGAATAGTTCAACATCAGGAACCAATATGGTGTTATTAATAAAAATGACATTAAAGAAGATGCATCACTATGTTTTCCTTTCCTTCTAATTTTTAAAATGTGAATTAATTTGAGAAAAGGGATATTTTGCTTTCTCTTTGTATTCCTAAAAGCATAATGCTTGTACATTGTACAAGTGGTTAATATTTGCTTTTTTAATTATTAATTCTTCTACTGCTTCAATAATTTGTGAGTTACATTTTTTTTTATAAAGCTTTTTATTTACAAAACATGAGTGACCTTTCAACATTGACCTTTGCAAAAAAACTTTTTTTTCCCCAAGCTTTTCCTTTCCTTCCCCCCACCCCCACCCCTAGATGACAGGTAATCTAATACATGCTAGATAGGATAAATTATAAATACAATACATGTATACATATCTATACAGTTATCTTACTGCAGAAGAAACATCAGATCTAGAAAGAGAAGAAGAAAAAAACAGCCTAAGAAGGAAAACAAAATGCATGGAAATATTCACAGAAAGCGTTAAAATGCTGTGTTGTGGTTCACTCTCAGTTCGCACAGGCCTCTCTCTGGATGTATATGACTATCTTCATCGCAGAACAACTGGTTTGAATCACATCATTGTTGAAGAGAACCATGTCCATCAAAATTGATCATCGTATAGTCTTGTTGCTGTGTATAATGTTCTCCTGGTTCTGCTGATTTCACTCAGCATCAGTTCATGCAAGTCTCTCCAATCCTCTCTGAAATCCTCCTGTTGGTCATTTCTTACAGAACAATAATATTCCATAACATTCATATACCATAATTTATTCAGCCATTCTCCAATTGATGGGCATCCATTCAGTTTCCAGTTTCTTGTCACTACAAAAAGGGCTGCCACAAACATTTTTGCACATGTGGGTCCCTTTCCCTCCTTTAAAATCTCTTTGGGATATAGGCCCAGTAGAAACACTGCTGGGTCAAAGGGTATGCACTGTTTGATAACTTTTTGAGCATAGCTCCAAATTGCTCTCCAGAATGGTTGGATCCGTTCACAATTCCACCAACATACATTTCTAAAATATACAGAAAATTGTCTCATATTTATAAGAATTCAAGCCATTCTCCAATAGATAAATGGTCAAAGGATATGAATAGACAATTTTCAGATGATGAAATTAAAACTATTTCTAATCATATGAAAAGGTGCTTTAAATCACTATTGATCAGAGAAATGCAAATTAAGACAACTCTGAGGTACCAATACACATCTGTCAGATTGGCTAAGATGACAGGAAAAGATAATGACGAATGTTGGTGGGGATGTGGGAAAACTGGGACACTGATACATTGTTGGTGGAACTGTGAACAAATCCAACCATTCTGGAGAGCAATTTGGAACTATGCTCAAAAAGTTATCAAACTGTACGTACCCTTTGACCCAGCAGTGTTTCTATTGGGCCTATATCCCAAAGAGATCTTAAAGAAAGGAAAGGGACCTACATGTGCAAAAATGTTTGTGGCAGCCCTTTTTGTAGTGGCTAGAAACTGGAGACTGAATAGATGCCCATCAATTGGAGAATGGCTGAATAAATTATGGTATATGAATGTTATGGAATATTATTGTTCTGTGAGAAACGACCAGCAGGATGATTTCAGAGAGGCCTGGAGAGACTTGCATGAACTGATGCTGAGCGAAATGAGAAGAACCAGGAGATCATTATACACGGCAACAACAAGACTATATGATGATCAATTCTGATGGGCATGGATCTTTTCAATGATGAAATGTTTCAAACCAGTTCCAATTGTTCAGCGAAGAAAGCCATATACACCCAGAGAGAGAGAGAGATATGAAATATGGACCACAATATAACATTTTCATGCTCTCTACTGATGTTTGCTTGCATTGTGCTTCCTTTCTCAGATTTTTTTTCTTATAGATACGATTTTTCTTGTACAACAAGTGTGGAAATATGTATACATATATTCAATTTGTCAAATATTTTAACATAATTAACATGTAGTGGACTTCCTGCCATCTAGGGGAGAAAAATTTGTAATGGAAAGCTTTGTAAGAGTCAATGTTGAAGAATTACCCATACATATGTTTTGCAAATAAAAAGCTTTAATAAAGAAAAAAAATAATAAAAAAATAATAATTTGTGAATTAACAGATAAGTTGGCTCCTCCATTACAATGAGGGGGGAAACAGGGCTAAACTCACTTATCTGCACACTGAATAGCATGACCTAAAATATCTCATAAACTTTCTGTTGAATGACATATTTTCTTTCTTTTAAAAAGAAAAAAAAAATCAGCATCAACATATTTCTAAAGCAGATCTTGGTCAAAGAGAACATGAAAATAAGATTACCTTTAAATAATGATTATTTTTAGATAAATGAGATATCTAAATAAATTTAGATATGGGGATATAGCTATATATAAAGTTTGAGTTCTGATTTAATGTATAAAACAAAAACAAAACCAAAACCAAAAAAACCCCAAAGTCTTCCATACATCCCTGGAAGCCAATCTGAGGGGAGAAGGTAGTAGAAACAAAAGGACAATTTTGTTGTATATTTTGAGGGAATAGCTCATAATAAATTGTGATATAATGGGCAAGTTGTCATAGATACGAAGTTTCATGTGCAATCAACTTTTTTATTATCAGAATGGAAAATAAGATACATTAAAAAACAAAGTCATCAACAAAGTCTTACTGGAGCATTGATATTTAACTGGATTTTTTTTTTTTTTTTAAAAATGTGGTATTCATAAACCCACAGCTCAGGAAAAAAAGATTACTTCATTATGTGACAACAGATTAATGATGAAATGTAATTGTAGCTTAGCAGTCAAAATTATTCCTATAAAAGAAAATACTTGGGTTTTTCTACTATAGTGGGCAAACTTATGAAAGCAAAAAGCTATGTTGTTACTGGAAAAAATACCATATATGGAATCAAAAGGGATCTAAGGTTTGTATCACACATTTATTAGCTATCTGATCATGGACAAAATCATTTAACTTCTCTGACATTGTTTCCTCATATGTAAAATGAAATTTCTATTATCTACCCTCAATACAGCTATAAGGAGGATCAGATAGATAACAATATGTTATACAATGAATGTCAGACATAAGATTTTCTATTTTAAACTTGACATGAAAGAAATACTTATTTTGTGCGTTGTTGCTTTAATCTAAAAGGAATTCAATTAAGAGATATTACATTTATAATTACAAACTTCTGCAAACTACATCATAACCATAAATTATTCATTTCATCTTTCTATGCCCTCCAGCTTTTTCTACCTTAGTTATTACAAATATTTTAAGAACATCCATAGTTTTGAGCAGTATAGGCTAAAACGAGGAAATTGGCATTTTATACAGATAAATGTAAAGTTTTATAAATTTAGTTATACAATTATAGGACAGCAGTTTGTGTGGAAAATATACAAATACTTGGGATTTCTGTTGCCTGTTGGCTTAACAGCAAAACCAACAGATTAGTAGGCTACATTAATGTTAATATAAAATCCAGACTCACTTCGGAGAATTCCAATTTAAGAACACCATAAAAATGGAGTATGTTCACAAGAGATGGATTAAGTAAAAAGAGAGCAATACTCATATGCACTCCTAGGTTTTCAAGACTTTTTGGACTCAAGACCCCTTCTGCCTCCCACAAATCTGGGATTATCAAATAGCTAATGATTTTCACTGTGTTAGAAAATAAAACTGATAAAAATTTTAAAATATTTTATTCATTTAAAAACACTGATAAACCTATTACACAGATTTTTTTTTAATGAACGATGATTATTTTCCAAGAAAAAAAATCACTGAGAAGAGTGGCATTGCTTTACATATTTTTTTGCAGATCTATTTAATGTCTAATTTAATAGATTAAGCTGGATTCTCTTTTCGGTTTTTGCATTTGCTCTGTTGTAACATAGTGTTTTGGTTGCAAATCTGGCTTGAAATGGATAGATTAAAAAAAAGGTTTTAGTATTAAGAAAATAATAGACTCCCTGAAAAGATCTTGGGATTCCATGGATCTGCAGGCCACATTTTGAAAAATGTTACCCTATAGTCTATCTAGATTATCTACAAGGAAAATACCCTAGATGAAAAGGGATCAGCAACAGCTACTAGTCTGCTGCTCTTCCAGTTCTACATATGAGAGGAAGAACAGATGTCATGTAAGTCAAGAAAAGGGAAGGCCTAGGGATCTAGGAATGAGAGGAAACCAAGTGGCTCTATATCCATATCTGAAGGACTGTCATGTAGACTGAGACTTACCCACATTGTATATTGCTCTAAAGGGTGACAGATTTTTATACCTATGTCTTGATAGAGAAGCAAATTTTGCCTTGGAGAATAAAACATCCAATGTCCCAACAGCAGAGGGACACTCATCTATAAACAATCCAATCCTGGAAGTGCATGGCAAGAGGATCCTCTGTGACCCAGTGAGGGGACCGTGCTCTTTTTCTCCTACATGTACCATTTCCTCTTTTTGTCCCCTGCTCCTGCTACTGTTGTGTGTATCCGTGTTCCTATACCTGCGATCCCCCTTAAACAGTTGTAATAATTGGCATTCCGGATTTGTCTCCTTTGTAGTATCTGGAATCCAGATCCACTACTTCAGTTTAAAAACATTCTCAGAGAGAAGTAAATTGAAAGATAACAGAATAAATAAGTAATTTCTGGAGGAAGGAACTGATAACTGGGGAAATGGGGACCTTATGGGAAGTAGCATTTAGGAGCTACAAGAAGCATAGACACAAGTGTGAGAATATTTAAAGGAGATAGAATGCCATGAATGGGGAAAGCCAAATAAACCAGTTTGAAGACAATAATGAGACAGCAACAAGACTATAAGATGATCAATTCTGATGGACATGGCTCTCTTCAACAATGAGATGATTCAAACCAGTTCCAATTCAGTAATGAAGAAAGACATCTACACCCAGAGAGAGGCTTGTGGGAACTGAGCGTGGACCACAACATAGCATTTTTACTTTTTTCTGTTATTGTTTGCTTGCATTTTGTATTCTTTCTTTTTTTTTCCCTCCTTGAGTCAATTTTTCTTGTGCAGCAAGATAACTGAATAAGTATATATACATATATTGGATATTGGATTTAACATATACTGTAACATATTTAATATGTATTAGACAACCTGCCACCTAGGGGAAGGGAGGGCAAAATTTGAAACAGAAAGTTTTGCAAGGGTCAATGTTGACCCTTGCATATGTTTTGTAAATAAAAAGCTTTAATATATATGAAACACAAAAACTGTCAAAAAAAAAAAAAAAAAGAAAAAGAAAAGAAAAAAGGTAAAGAAAATTATCTTTACATGTATTTGCAAAAAGGAGAAATAATGGTAATCAAACTGTAAAGATAAGGTAGATTTAGATTATGAAAGTCTTTAATTGCCAGGAGTGATGGGGGAGGGGGGAGTTTTTTTGGAGTCAAAGACACTTTCAAAAGGTCTGTAACAAGGTCACGCTTGTTAAGTTGAGGCTGTACTGGAGAGCAATTGAATGCTGGGAGACTTATACAAATGAAGTGAAGAGGGCTTCTAAAATTAGTAGAATAAACAGAGAGGGGGTCACATGGAGATTTAAGTTGCCCATAAAAAAATAAAACACACACACACACACACACACGCGCGTGTGCGCACACTATTATTGCCTACCTTTCCTCCCCATTCCAAATAACTTTGGATTTATTGTATATTTCCTAGGTTTACTTTTCTGTGAACATATTTGAGTTCCACTCACCCACAGTAGTAAGGGATTACCTTACTTTTGTCTTAATGCCTCCAGAGTTAAGCACACTGTCTGGCACATAGCTGGTATTTAATAAAGGCCTGCTGATTTATGAAAATGATCAATCATGAATACAGAGAACTGAGAGAATAGATTTCCCTTCTCTTAATAGAGATGCAATATATGGTGTCCATTTTGTTAGATATGATTAGTGTTTCAGTGTGTTTTGTTTAATCCTATTGTTGGTGCTTTGGTATTTCTCGAAGTTCAAGGAATCAATAAAAACAATTTTTTTTTAAGATGGTAAAATTCCTGCTAAACACAGCCTCTGTCAGACTACAGCTAAAGTACCCTATCTATAGGAAAAGGCCTTTAAGTTCATGCTATATGAAGATTAGTTGAAAGAACTAAGGAGACGGTCGTTACACTATAGTTAGTTTCAAGTAAATGAAGATCTACCATGTGAAAGAAGGGTTAGATTTATGGGCAAAGGGAAGGTGGGGAAAATGTGTTGATAAGTCAATAGGAATGATGGGTATTTGTTACAGAGAGGAAAACCTTAGGCATAATGAACGGAAAAACTTTCTAACACTGATAGACCTTTTCCAGAGTTGCTCTAAATTTCTAAATTTTTTAAGTATTGTCCAATTTTCCTAGTCCTTACTGTAGCTGAGGAGGGTTTATGTTTATCAAGCCCTAGAGTACTAGAAACAACTGCTTCTACATGTTCTGTATCTAATATGTTCCACTAATTGGTCTCTATATTTTAACTATTAACAAACTATTGAGAATTACCTCGTTAGTTTGAGATCTAGCACTGCTGGATCCCCTTCATTCCCACTTTTTTTCATTACTTCCTTTTTTTTCTGTCTCCATATGAATTTCATTATTTTTTCTAGTTCTAATCTAGTGGTTTTATTGGTATAACATTAAGCAAACTTTCTGCTGTTATTTTTATTATATTGACTTATCCTTCCCATAAGCAATGAATATTCTGCTAATGATTTAGTTCTGCCTTCATTTCTGCAAATAAAATTATAAATAAAATGTGTGACAATGATATTTTAAAATAAAGTAAAAAAAAATTGTATAGCACTCTGCATTGTTGCCTGGCACATAGTAGAAACTATATAAATGGTAGCTAAATAAAACAGTAATTTGTAGTCATGTTTATGTAGTTCTTGTGTGTATTACAGGGTAAACTTTCAAGTATTTTATACATTCTGTAGTAATTTTAAGGTGTTATTTATTTTCTCTATTCCTGCAGGCCAACATTTCTAGTAAAATGTCAGAAAGAAGTAGTGACAATGGACATCCCCTTTTCACTCTGGATTTTATGAGAAAAGATTCTAGTTTATCTGTTATGGATAATGGTAACTCTTGGTTTTAGATATATTATACATAAGCTATTTGAAAAAGCAGTTAGGAGTCTATCAAATTCTTTTATGATACATATGTGATTCAGGAATGTAAACAGTCAATAACATACATATAAAAATGTTAAATATTACTTAAGAAGCTAAAACATTATCACACTATGACCAAGTTGAAGTTATACTAGAAAATGGCTTTACATAACATATACTTCAGTGAATTCCAATTGGACAACAAACATATAAAAAAGGGAAGAAAATAATGTCCTCCCCTTAATTGTGGAAAGATGATGACTTTTTCTACTAAACAAAAGAGAAGGAATTATTAGAGATGAGCAACATATAGATTGCATTAAAATAAACTTCCTAATTATAAAAATTATTTTGGGGCAGCTAGGTGGCACAGTGGATAGAGCACCAGCCTTGAAGTCAGGAGGACCCGAGTTCAAATGTGATCTCAGACACTTAAAACTTCCTAGCTGTGTGACCCTGGGCAAGTCACTTAACCCCAACTGCCTCAGGGGGGGAAAAATCTTTTATATAGAACTTAATTTGAAAAGGCCAATGATAAATGGTCAAAAGATACATTTTTTAAGATACCAAAAATAAGACAAAATACTAATAATTACTAGAAAAAATATTCAATGTCATTAATGAGATATAAACTAAAACAACTTTGAATATTCTCATAATTGTACATAAATTTGTAGCAAAAATTTTTTTAAATTGATTTAAGCAAATTATTTTACTACAAAACATTTTAAATGAAAATGAGCAGATGGAACAATATCAGACTTGTAGAAACTATCCCCCCCCAAATGATTTCACATGGCTGTGAATAATTCTTTTGAAAAGTGTCTGTTCATATCTGCTGACCATTTATCTATTGAGGAATGATTATAAATTTTGTATGTATGTTTTTTCCTTTCATAAATATTTGTCTTGGATACTAAACTCTTATCAGAAGAATTGGATCCAAATATATTCTCCCATTAAACAATTTCTTTTCTTATTTTTGATACACTGATTTTATCAGAACAGAAACCAGTTTCTAGTAATCAAAGGTATCTGTGTTTTGTCTTTTATAGCTCCCTTTGTCTTGTGACTTACCCATAGCTGTGAGAGGTATATGATCTATTTCTCTTTTAAATTTTTTATAGTATGTATAATCTTTAACTTTGTACAACTTATTTGGAATATATTATGGACATGATGTATAAAGGTACTCATCTAGGCCTAAATTCTGACAGACTGCTTTCTGGTTTTCTCAGCATTTTTCTTATTAAAGATGCTCCCCCCCCATCCCCAGGTAATTTATATTTTCTATTTTATTAAACATTTAGTTTGAATTACATTATTACTCATACTCCCATATACAGTCTATTCCATTGCTCTATTTATATTCTTTTTTTAAAAAAAAAATTATTTATTTATTTATTTATTTGCTTTTTGCTGAGGCAATTGGGGTTAAGTGACTTGGCTCAGGGTCAACACAGCTAGGAAATGTTAAGTGTCTGAGACCAAATTTGAACTCAGGTTCTCCTGACTTCAGGGCTGGTGCTCTATCCACTGCGCCACCTAGCTGCCCCGCTCTATTTATATTCTTAACTAATGCCAGATGATCTAGATGACTGTTACTTTATAGTTTGTGGTATTGAAGTGCAATTCCCTTTTCATCCCTACTTCTTTTTATCATTTCCCTTGGTATTCTAGATTTTCTGTTTTTCCAAATGAATTCTGTCATCATTTTTATTAAACTCAATTACCCCCTGGAAATATGATTAGTATAACATTAAAAATTTTGAGAGTACCATCACTTTAATAATATTGGTATGACCTAATGAGTACTGAATATTTTCTTCCACCCTTTTAAATTGCTCTTTATTTAATTAGTACTTAATCTTATCTTGCTGTTAATCTTCATTATCTTCCTAAAACAATTCAAATGGAAGACATTCAATTTTTTGGCATGGATCTGTCCAGGTTTCACAAGAATACAATGATGTAAGCATAATAGCTCTGTACAATTTCGATTTGGGAGGCAGCTTAATACCTCTTTTCTCCCACATATTTTCTTTTGAAGCAACCAAAACATTGAGCTAGTTTTTGCAACATGTGCACCCACCTCATCATTTATATTCACATCCCTAGAAAGTATACTGCCAAAGTAAATGAACTTATCCACAACATTCCAAATTTCTCATTTATTGAGAATACCGCTCTGATGGGCTGGCCACAGCCTAAATGCCAAACATACATATTTACCTAAGCCTTTAATGGAGACCTCACACAAGGCAAGCATTCATATGGAGGTCAGAAGTAACAATACAAAGATACTCTCAAGGTCTTTCCAAGGAACTTTGGTACAGATTGTGAAACATGGGAGATGTGGGTACAGGACTGCCCAGCATGGAGTGCCCATCAAGGAAGGCACTATGTTCTGAGGAAAACAGAATCACAGTGGCACAAAGGCAAATGTTATTTCATCATTATTTTCTTTCACATAGAGATCTGTTTCTTTGACTCACTCATTATATACATTTTCACTGTTAAGTACCCATTTGGGCCTGTGTCTTTTGTTTGTGTTTCCTGAACCAATAACTATTTTTATTGCATTATGATTTGAAAAGGATATATTAACTATTGCTGACTTTTTTACATTTCTTTCCAATATCTCTATGCTCTAATACACGTTCAATTTCAATTAATGTGTGTATATATAGACATACATAGATACATGTACACCTGTGTGTATATATATATAAATATATGTTAAATGATATAACCTATTATAATTTCTTGTTAACAACAGATATGGGATTTGGTTTCTTATTCAATCTGTAGATTTTCCATTTTGTTGGAATACTTAAATCTTTTCACATTTAAAATTATGTTAGGTTCATATTTTCTTTTTCCTCTAATATTGCATTTTTCTAAGTAGTTTATCTCCCTTTTCTGCTATAAACACAGTACTATGTTTCTTCAGTTATTTTATCTTAATCTTTTTGCTGGGTATTCCTTCCTATTCCCACTGGCTCTCTTTCCTATTACTCCTTTCTCTTTGGGCTTTTGTTTATTAGTCCTTTTTCCTTTCCTGCTTTTGTTTATTTAATCACTGACCCCACTCTCCCTTTTCTCCTCAGATAGATTCCTTCTTCAACTAACTCTTCATTAATTTTAAAATTTTATTTTACTTTCTAGAGGAGGTTTCTCTTATTCCCTTCAATATCTGTCCTTTTTTGGTTTACTCTGAAATACTCCTTCTTGGATTCATGATTGCTACCCTCATGGAATTAAAATTTCTGGACCCTCTCCTAAGCTTTTTCCATCATCTTTTTCCATCATGCTTCAGTCCCAGAATAATGTCAATTCCTTCAGGTAACAGAGGAGACTGCTCTACAACAGGCCTCTCTTCCCCCACATACCTGATTATGCAGCCCACCATTGATACCCTCTTTTTGGTTTCTCAATTTGCTTCAAAATCTTCTACCTGGATATCTAGACCTTCCCATTACCCCAGGTGCCAATTGCCTTGGGTGGTCTAACTAACCCCTTGCTCACCCCCAATACAAGATGAGTGCTCTTTTCAATCAAATCCCCCCAAACCACATCCATCACCAGGTCCTCATTGCTTCCACAAAGCTTTCATCAGTAGAACCCCTCCTCACTATCAAAGCAAGTCCTCTTTCCTTTACCACAGGGGTGGGCAACTTTTTTTTTCTGCCAAGGGCCATTTGGATTTTTATAACATCATTCAAAGACCATACAACATTATCAACTTACAGAATTCAAGCAGTGGGAGGTTGTTATACCAAGCTTTCAGCTCAACATTGCCTGCAGTTGTTTTAGCAAAAGATTTCAAAGCCCAACATTCCTTACCCTTACTTTACATTTTTTTCTTCTTCCTTACCCACACTGTTGTGAGATCTTTCTTTCCAAAATAACAGGGGTCACCTTCCCCTCATTGCTAGTCCTCAATTTGATCTGGGTACATCACATACAATTTCTATTTCCTTGTTCCACTCCTTTTCATGTACACTCCTAGTGTGTAATGGCATCTCATCAAAAACCAAACCAAATCAAAACATTAATTTACTTATAGTCTTGCTATTCTTGGTTATTGCATTTGTTGATTCCTCCTATGTTTCTACTGACTAGTAAGCAGCTCTTCAGTTCTCATTTTCTTTCAAAGAATGTTTCAAATGCCTTTTTTATTATTGAACATTCATCTTTTGCTAGGGTAGTTCATTCTAGTTTATACCCTGAGTTCCACTGCTCTTCAGAAACATTACTCCCATCCTTCCTATTTGAACTTCTTTTGTAGTTGAAGGTCTTTCTTTTGATAGCTTGTAGAACTTGTTTCTGAATTTAACTATTAAATTTAATCACTTTCTTGAAGTTTGTAGCTTTGGGTCCTTCCCTGGATCTTCTCCCTCTCCCTTTCCCTTCCCAGCCAGCAAGCTATGAATTCTTTCAATTGGTATTTCATTTTCTGTGCTTAAAAGTTATACAGTTGTCATGTTATTTCTTGAATCATGGTGTTCGTTATTTTTGTCTTCTTGTACTCTTCTGGGAAATCTATGATCTTTAGGTTGTCCTTAAAGATCCTGCCTTCAAGGTAAATTATATTTTGCATGGATTTTGAGCATATTTTTAAAAAAATATGATTAATTTTTTTATTTATTTAAAATATTTTTTCTTTTCTTCCAGATTCAATTCTGTTTTTGCATTCTTAATCTACTGTACCCTTTTGTTTCTTTGAGACTTGCCATTGCAGATTAGTTTGTTTTTGTTTTTGTTTGCTTATTATGTTTGCTTTATAGGCCATAAATTCCTCCTTCAATTTTCATTTCTCTTTTAAAGAACTCAGGAAGAGTATGCTGTGGTTTCATGTTCTCAAATTCCAGAGGATCCTCTGTCTTATCAAATGTTGGATTTGTCCTCCTTTGTTTTGTAGTATTTGTTCACAGATGCCTTAATTCATTTACTAGATTTAGAGACTGTATTTTCTTCTGTCAATGCTTTCCCTATTTTTATTTGTATGTGTGTTTAAGATCTTTGAGTTCTCCTTTTCTGAGATCTTTAGTAATTTCAAGCTTTCTTCTCCCCTTCTCCCCATCCCGCCAATATATTTCCCTCTACTGCTCAATCTTAGCCTCCTCCCTATATTAAACAATTTGCAGCTCACTAACCAAAAGGCAAAGAACTGACCCAAACAAGATGCTGAACTTTTTCCCTCAGGCCTAGAAAAGTACAAAATCTCTACCCCAGAAGTTCCCTGTTATTTTCTAGCCCAGCACTGGTGATTCAAACAACTACTGCAGTGGTGCTATGGGGTTGATTCTAAGTCTATGTATTAGACCCCTAAGAATGTGAGGGGTAAGGAAGGGTTTCTGAATGAGCTCGGCGCAGACAGAGTTTCATTGTTTTGTTTTGTTTTAAACCTTCTTTTGGATTCTAGGGGTCCTAGACCATAGAGGCAAAATTGTTTTATTTTTGGTAATGAAGAGGTTTGAAAGATCATGGAGATGAGGAAAAAATGTCTAGTCTTCCATCTTAATGGTTTTATGTAATCCTATCAGCTAAGGTGTTGAAAGAAAATCTGGGAGAATAGTAAGGAGATATTGATAGTAACACAACAATAGTAGGAGACTTGAATATGCCTTTGTGGAACTAAATAAATTCAAAGGAATGATAAACATGAAGGAAAATATGAGTTGAACAAATTATTGGAAAAATTAGACTTGATTAATTTATAACATGTGAATGAGAAGATTAGATATTTCCCATATCACCTAAAATCCCCAAGTGCTTTTATAAAAATGAATTGTTTGCTACGGTATAAAAAAATCATGCTCTTATTGATTCGTAAGATCCCTCCAATAATGCAGTCTACAACTAATCCATCCATGCTTGTACATCTTGTGTTGAGACACAAACAGGGAACCTACACTATACTTAAGGGTATCATATAGAATGAAAAAACAAAATATCTATCTACCAAATGACCATCTTGTCACTTAGGCTTCCTGAATGTGGAGTTGGACCTCTAAAGACCTTGTATCCAACTCTCTCCTTATCATCCATTCTGCCAAGAATGGAGCTCAGTCCAAACCTGGGATCAATAAACTAACCCAGCACCATGGTAAAAATATCGGATGGTCCCGGGTCAGTTCCAGACCTCAATGAATCTACAATGTGCCTTATTGCTACTCCTCCTTGTCTAACCTCTTCTCCCATTTCTCAAAGCTTAGATAAGAAAGGACTTACCAACTTTATTTCTTCTGGTGAAAAGGAAGGCCATCATGCCTTATCCTTTACCCTGACTTTTAACCTCTGAGATCTCCACAACTGTCATATGGCTTACTGATACAATCTAATGATTATAATTGATAATGATGCAATGATCCCATAGTTTCACTAAAAACTCCAACACCGAACTCCTTAGAGGTCTCTCCATCTTTCTGTCCTGTAGCTGGCTGACTTGTTACTGATGAAACTGTAAACTCGCAAATTATTTATTAATTCTTTCCAAAAATCTGCCAGGATGCATTAAAAGTTATAAAAGCATTTAGACCTCTTGATTCAATATTATTGTTAGGTTTCTGGATTTAGTTTGTAAAGATGAATCTATTCAAATATTTTTTATGGTAGCAGTATTATAATAGAGAAAAAGTATACTTCTGATTGCAAAAAAGTGAAAGTAACTTATATGTTCATCAACAGGAGGATAATTGGGTTGTGATACATTAATGTAGAGAGAATAATGGAATAATACAAGAATATACAGAAACCTGGAAGACAATATATGAAATAATGGGGGGGGAAGGGGTGGGAGAGAAGGAGAGCAAGAGTACAACTATGAACCCTAAGAGGAAAAATAAATGAAAAAACAAAAAGTCCCAGCAGGAACTTGGAATGATCCACTTAAAAATGTTTAAAATATTCATAGAAATTAACTGATTTAAGCAGTTATAAAACACATTTAATTACACACATGCAGAGAGAGGGAGGAATGGAAGGAAGGAAGAAGAAAGGGAGGAAAGGAAAAGGAAAGAGAGAAAGGAAGAGTTATTTTGTCAAATTTTTTCCACAAGGAAGTAAAATGCTATTCAGCTTAGTATCCCCAGAACTGTTTAATAGTTTCTTGAATGTCATTGACCATCAAATATATATATATTGAAGAAACTAAGAATGAAACAATTTCAAATTTCTCTTTTTGTGCTTGTCCCTGACTCATACTATTTTACATATTGACTGACATGCTCAACAAAACTCAAAATGATTCAATGAAAAATCATGTCACAAAATTAATTTAATATAAAATGTTTTTAGGAATTTTCATATTTAATAGTGAGAAATATTTGTCAAGAAGGTTAAAAAGTAAAAAAAAAAGGAGGTCAAAAAGTTTGGGGGGGGGGAAGATTTTTTTTTTTAGAATGGACTTTTCCTTTTTGAAAGTTACATTTTTTATTATAAGCAAAAGCAGAGGTCATCAATTCTCAACAAGTGCTCCAAAAACTATGAATTACTGAACCATTAGCACATTATTCAAATGACTGATAATCTCTTAATCAGCCAAAAAAGAGACTTTGACTCCCTCAAAGTCAGAAATTAACAATGGTATTTAAATTTTTTTTAATTTGCATTTTTCCTATCATTAATTTGGACCACTCCCCCTTTTTTCAGTTGTTGCTAGCATGCATTTCTTCCTATGAGAATTATCTATTTATATCCTTTGATCATTTATCTTTGGGGAAATATTCTTGTTACATATTTGTAACAATTTCCAATATGTCACGTATAACAGACATTATCAAGGACATAACATTATCAGTATCATATCAATTAGCAAAATTAATCAATTATTTGATGCAAAGTTTTTTGCTCCAGTTGTTTCCTTTTTAATTCTAACTGTACTGTTTTACCCATGCAAACATAACAATTTTATGTAATTGAGCATGTCCATTTTATCTCTTAGGATTATCTCCATTCTGTATTAAGAATTATTCCCATAAACATAACTGTGAAAATTTTATCTTTCTCTGCTCCTCTAATTTTTTTTTGACATGATCCTTAATAATTACATCATGTAACCATTTAGAGATTATAGTATGATGTAAGGTACTGATCTAAACCTAATTATATTCTGAATCATTCGGGCCCAACAGTAAGACAGTAGCTGTTGTTCTTGGGCTTACTGAACACTATCTATTCCAGCGATCAACTTCTGAATTGTTCAAAACCAATACCACATTTTGGGGGGATGATTATTATTTTTTTTAATGCAGCTTGAAATTTGGTACTTTAAGGTTCCTTCCTTTCCACTTTGCTCTAATTTTATTTTTTTTCTTGGGAGTTTCTTGATCTTTTAATCCTCCAGATGAGTTTTGCTATACTTTTGTCTAGTTCATTGGTAGGCTGAATCAATATTAAGAAACATGGCATTTTTTTTTGTTTTGTTTTTTGTATTAAAGCTTTTTATTTTCAAAACATGTTCAAAACATATGGGTAATTTTTCAACATTAACCCTTACAAAGCTTTCTGTTACAAATTTCCCCCCCTAGTCCCCACCCCTCCCCTAGATGGCAGGAAGTCTACTATAGTAACATGTCATTTTTATGAGTTCAAACCAATGATGAATAAAAAAATCTGAAATTATTTAGGTCTTTATTTTTATAAAGAACACTTTCCAGTAACCCCTATGTCTTACTTAGTAGGCATATTGACTTTCAAGTTTACTATGTGCTAGATGCTAGAGATTGCAAAGACAAAAAAATGGTCTCTGTTCTCAAAGAGCATATATGTATATTAACTATATACATATAAAATACAGAGTAAAGATGGAAGCTATTCTAAAAGGGGAGAGGGGTTTGCATCAGCATCTAGGGATACCAGGAAAAGTGGAATTTCAAATTTCAATCTTGGAGAAAGTTGTAGAAACCAAGAGGTGGAACATAGCATTCCAGGCATGGGGAACAGCCAATAATGTTAAAGGACTAAAAGTATGACAGTATAGCTAGATCCCAGAATAAATAGAAGAGGGCAAGAACAGAGCTTTAAATGCAAAAGAAATTACTTTATATTTGATCCTATGGGCCACTGTAGCTTATTGAGCAGAAATAACTTTTCTGAAGTCATCTTTGCAGCTGAGTTGAGAATGGACTAGAATGAAGAAGATAAGCTAGAATTTAGGGTTGTGGCTGTCTTGACCAGAGAAAAGAGGACATATGGGGAGAAGAGTGAAAAGAGTTAAGTGAAGATGTGTGAATTTAAGTGACTGAAAGGATGTGCCTCCTTCCCCTCCTTCAAGCAATCACAGAAAAAGGTTGGAGAAGTTGGAAAGAAAAGCAGGATTGGCAAGAAAGATGAATTCTGTTTTAAATTTGCTGAATTTGAGTCATCTAGAAGGCACCCTGTTCAAAATGTCTAGTAAATAATTGGTGTTGTGGGACTGAAACTAAAGAAAAAAAGACTTGGGCTAGCTATATAAAGGAATCATTTTTCTGGAGATGACTGATGAAATCATCAAGTAAAAAAGACAAAATAGAATGAAAAGAAAAGGGGGAACTCAGGTCAGTCTTAGAGGATATGACAGATTCTCTTCAGCAAAGGAGACTGAAAAGTATTCAGAGACAGATAAGGAGAACCAAGAAACAACAATGTCAAAGACTCAGAAAGGAGAGAGCATTCAGGAGATGGTGATCATTATCAAATGCAAAAGAGAAGTCAAGGAAAATGAAGATTGGTGTCAGTTATGGGATCTTTGTTAATGGAGATAGCATTTTAGCCAGAAACCAAAATGCAGAGGGTTTAGAAGAATGATAGGAAAACAGCTATTGGCACAGAGTGTGAAATGTTTTAGTCATGGAAGTTAGTTAGCATGAAGGGGAGAAGTGACATGGGATAATAGCTAACCTTAAAACTAATGAAAAATTTTTTCATGATGACGAAGTTACAGGAATGTATGGAGGCCTCAGAGAACCAGAGAGCACAAAGATATAATTAGATTTAACCTCAGGTAAATATTGTTCCAAATGCTTTGAACTTATTCTAGCCACTAGAGGGCTATCTTGCTGTATCACTTTAGTCACTTTATGTTTTTAGTTCTACCAAAGGAAAACAATTTTAATTAAGTCAAAATAAATTTTTATATTTTAAACTGAAATTCAAAGTTAAACCAGTCTGTCAAAAAATGTTAAGTGCTTCCTATATGCCAGGCATTGTGTGAAGAACTGGGGATACAAAGAAAAAAGATAGTCCCTGGTTGCAGGAAATTTCTAGTCTAATGTAAATGACTAAGTACACATTAGCTATATACAGGATAAATCTGAAATAATCAACAAAGAAAAGTTGGAAAGACTTCCTGTAGAAAGTAGGATTTTAGCTGGGACTCGAAGGAAACCAGGCAAACTAGATGACAAAGATGAGAGAGAGAACATTCCAAGCATGGAGACATCTTGAAAATATACTGGATTAGCAAATGGAGCACACAAGAAGGCCAATGTCACTGGATTGAAGGATATGGGAGGTGGGAATATAAGGTGAAGAAAAGAATGGAAAGGGGGGGTTGGTTATAAAAGGCTTTCAATAACAAATAAAGAGATTTTTATATTTGATCTGAGAAATGATAGGGAGGCCAGTGAAGTTAACTAAGTAACAGGGTATGAGGACAGACCTGAACTTTAGGAACACGGATAACTGAGTGAAGGATAGACTGGAGTGGGAAGAAACTTGGAGGCAAGATGACCAGTTACCAGTTTATTATAGTAATAAAGGCTTAAGATGAGGGCCTACACCTTTCAGAGGAGAAAAGGAGGATATACACAAGAGATGTCACAAATGTGAAACATCTGATAAGGATGACACCTAGGTTATAAGTGAGAGAGGAAGCAATCTGAGACAATCTGTGGAGAAAATAGGGTGGAATAGATTCATTTATGCATGAGGAGAAGTTTGTCTTGGCAAAAAGGACAATTACCTCTTCATGTGAGGTAGATAGAAAAAAGAAGATAGCAGTTGAAAGGCATTTTAGTGCATTTAGTGAAGGAGAGAAGAAGGCACTCTTTGCAAATGGTCTCAATTTTTAAAATAAAATACAAGATGAAGTTCTCAGCTGAGAGAGTAGGTATTATCCCCAATTTTTAGCTTAAGTATTTTCTATACAGTAAGTATTTAAACTCATTCCCCCCCCCCCCCCACTCATTCATTCATTCAATTAGAGGCAACTGTAGCATAGTGAATAGGGAACCAGCCTGAAAGTCAGGAGAGTCTAGGTTCAAACCCTACTTCTAACACAAACCAGACGTGGTATCCTGGGTCTCTCAGTGTTCTAGGAAGCTTATTTAGACTGGAAGTTGCAAAGGTATTAACTTGAATTGGTATAAAGTATTTCTTTCCCCAGAAGCTCCATATTCCAAAGAAATCACAAACCTAGTTCCTTCTCCTTATACCTAACGAATATCTAAAAGATTAGCAGTGATTACAAAGAGGCAGCATGACTTCATCAAGGACAAGTCCCATCAGAATAGAAATTAGAATCAGAAATAGAATAGAAAAAATTTATTTTACTTTTTGACAGGAAAATTAAAACAACAGATTGGGAGAATGCTATAGACATAATTTATCCAAATTTTAGAAAAGCATCTAATACAATTGTAGTAGAAAAAATAGAGTGACTGACCACTAGATGGATTCAAAACTGATTGGATATTTAAAGATAAAACAACAACAAACTGGCAGAAGTCTCTCTTCAGAGATGTCAGTTGAAATGTTAGCTGTTTAACATTTTTATCAATGATTTGGATAAAGGCAGAATGACCACACTCATCAAAACTGCAGATGATACAAAGCTGGGAAGAATAGCTAGCACAATCAATGATAAAGGTCAAAATCCAAGACAAGCTAGAGCACTGAGTTAAGTCTTATTAAAATCAAATTTAACAAAGAAACAAAGTTCAAAAAATCTATTTCATAAGTTTGACTATCTCAAAAAGAGATCTGGCGATTTTAGTGGGCTACAAATTAACTATGAAATAGCGACTAAAATGAACTTGACTTCATTCTAACAAGCATAATGTCTAAGAATAAGTTGGGAGTCCTTTTTTCCTCTCTCCAGCTCATTTTACAGATGAGGGAACTGAAGTTAGGTGACTTGCCCAGGGTCACACTGGATTTTTAACTCTGAAAGATGAGTGACTCCCAGACCTAGTACTATATCCACTGGCCAGCCATTTAGTTAACCATTGAAGCTATCCAGAGAGAATAGGCTCTCCAGTATAAGCCTATAAAAAAAGACAGGATTGTTTTGTTTTTTGTCTTTCTATCTTCCACAGTTATGGCACATAGTAAGTGATGTTTAATACATTGTTATCTATTGAATGCTTGTTGGTAGGTTCCCTGTCATCTTAGACCTACAAGCAGAGGCTGAATTACTTTGTATTAAGTATGTTATAATGTGGATTCCATATGAGTATGGATGTACATAGGCAATGAAATCCAAATACTTTGAACTTTGATGATTAAAAATATTGTGATTTATATATTCCTTTATGATGTATTCTTACTTACGTTTTAAGGGTTCCAGATGTCATAAGTTCAGTCACCAGAACAATACATTTCTTTCCTTTTACTGTAGACTCCCAAGAATCATAGAAACGAACAATATTTGGATGTTGAAGACCCTTCAACATTTCAGCCTCTTCTTTAAATCTTTGCCGTTCTGACTTAGTCAATTTCCTATCCTGAAAAGTAAATAAATAAAACATGGTTAAAAGGAATTATGATTTCAGTATCTAAGATATTAACTGTAGTGTTGAAGCTTAGTAATGAATAACCATTTCAGACAGAAAAGGGCAATGTAACGCATTCAGAACTTTTTACTGAAAGGGTCTATTGCCAGTAAATAGACTGAGTAAGAGTTAATTCAATTCAGCCTATATAAGTTTTCTGAAACCAAAATCTTGTAGCTTATTTTCATTCCAAATTAAGATTACACCCCTCTCCTCAAGCACTCAAAATGCCAAGAATTCATCAATTTACTCTTCTTCCCTCCGTAAGCCAAAAGCATCCAAGTAAAATAACTCAAGCATACTTTTGATTTTTTCAAATTCACACATTTATTTAGGGTCTAGCATGTACATTTGTGCTTACATGCAAATGCTATGTAAAATATATATAACATTTAAAAATAATTAACCCTATATAGCAACTCTACCTATTTAAGGTATCATCATCATAATTATTATTACTATTAAAATGAAGGAGAAAGGAAGAATCAGCTAAGTGGTAATTTAGATTTTTAAGATTTATGTCTAGATAATTTAATTACTAGTAGGCATTTCCTATACTGACAGCCAGTCAATCAATAAATAAGCATTTATTAAGTACCCTATTACATGCTAGGCACTTAACTAGAAAGCAGAATACGCAAAGACAAAAAAAAAAAGATCCTGTGATAAAGGAATTTATATGTAAATAGGGAAAACACACGCACCAAACAATTATTAGATTTAATTAATAAGATTTAAAGGAGCTGAGTATAACAACATTAATGTTATGAATCTAGCTAACTAGGAAAAATGGTAATGTCCATAGGAGAAATAAAGAAATTCAAAAAAGGAAGATCTGGGAGGAAAGATAATGAGGTCTGATCTGGACAACTTCAATTTGAGATGTCTCTTCAACGTCCATTTTGAAATGTCTTAAGCATAATATATGATTGGAGTTCAGGAAAGTGACTAGGGTTAGATATAAAGATGTGGCAGTCATTTGTATAAAAATGAAAATTAAACCTATGAGAACTGTAAGATCACCAACAATGTAGAAAGTGAAGAGAAGCAGGATAGTCTTGACTACACAAACACAAAAAGATGGTCGGAAGAACCATCAAAAATGGAAAATAATGCCTAATAACTAAAACAGTAAGAATAACAATAAAAATGACAACACAGTAACCAATTTGAAAGACAGTGAGAAATAAACATTTCATTTACTGAAAGGCACTAAATAAAAACAAAAAAAAAGTGTTTGACACATAGTAAAGAGAAAATGCTATAGTATAAAAGAATCAATACTTCTCAAGTAGGAAGAGACTCTAGCATGGAGAAATCCTGGGTATATTAAGAAAAAAAAATTATCTAAAAACTCAGAAGGCACAAAATTATTAAATATGAGAATTACAAAGAAAAAACTTTCTATTGTGAAAGAATTATTCTTATAAGTCAAATGCAAAAAAAAAAAAAAAAGACAGGTTTTTAGCAGAAGTTACAAGCAGCTTGTTATTACTGACAGTTAAAGTGTTTTTGTTTTTAAACATATCAAGTTAAAAATAATCCCAGTAGAATGTTAAGGAATTTTAAATTGAAAGAACAGAGGATGTGTGTACATATACACACACACACACAAAGACACACACACACACACACACACACAGTAACAAAAAGGTTTAAACACATGAGAAACTATAGTCAAGTGAAAGCAAAGTCCATCCAGGCAATAAATATTTGTCAAGCATATACTATGTCCTAGGCACTGTGCTAAATACAAGGGAGACCAAAAAATGTTAAAAGTCTCTGTTCTCCAGGAGCTCACAGTCTAATTGAAAGGAAAAGTGTCAGGCTAGTCCAAATAAAATTATTTTTTAAAAAGAGAGTAGGAATAAGATCAAAACTTTGAAAAAATAAGAATTTAAAATTTATTTTAACTCATTTTAATGAAAGTTAACATGTAGAAAATTAAGAGACTGATCTAGGTCCTTGTTTTAAAAATAATTTCTCCCAATATCCCTTTCCCAATTTTTTTTTTAAAGGACTGGGAGAGGGGTTATTCTTTCTATTTATATTGTTGTACTAATAGTAAATATTATTTTCTTGACTCTGCTTACTTCACTCTGCTTATTTAAATCTTTCTGTGCTTCTCTATATTCATGTGTCAATAACATATACCACAATTTAGTTATTCTTCAATTGTTTCCAATTCTTCAATATCTCAAAAAGTTCTGCTATAAATATTTTGTATATATACTTGTGTTACCTAATTTACTCCTTGGGGTATATATGTCAGGCTAGTAATGACATCATATTTTAGTCATTAAACTTAAACAACTATACTAATTTTCAGAATGGCTATATTGACTCAGTGACTCCACTAACAATGCCCATCTTCCCAGCACAGAATTTCATTCATCTTTGCCAATTTCCAGGGTCTGAGGTGAAAATTAAGGGTTATATTTAATTAGCATATCTCTTATTAGTGATTTGGAGCATTCTTTCATATGCTTAATTGTTTGCAATTCTTCTTTGGAGAATTTTTTTTAGGAAAGGCCATCAGTAAGTCACTTATGTATCTTGGAAACCTAATCTTAAGAAACTCCAAAATTCAACAGAGATTCTTCCCCATCCTCATCAATCATTTCCTATTTGGTACTAGATGCATTTTGTTTACTCAGAATCTATTTAGGAAGACAGGTATATTCATTACATGATAGTGAAGGAATAATGAACAATACATATTAAACAAGTCTTCACTTACGTGTACCGAAACAACAATTAAATTCACAAAAGAAAGCTTGTCTATAAAAAGCAGACAAAAATAGTAATAGTAACCCAGGTTCACCTCTGTGCCACAATGAAGCATTAATCAATCAATAAATTACTGGCACCTAATATGTGCCAGAGATTTTTATTTTATTTTATTTTTATTTTACAATTCTTCTATATATATATTTCCACATTTATCATGCTACATAAAAAAATCCAATTAAAAAGGAAAAAATGAGAAAGAAAAAAAGCAATTGAACAACAAAAAAGGTAAAACAAAACAAAACAACTATGTTGTAATCCACATTCAATCCCAACAGTCCTTTTTCTGGATGCAGATGTGCCAGAGATTTTAAAAAGAAGCAAAAGATAAGTCTCTCCTTCCAAGATTTACAGTCTGATAGAGGAGAGAGATTGTGACTTATATATAGGATAAATAGGAATAATGAAAATCATAGGAATAGATTAGAAATATGAACTAAATAAAAGGAACACACTGTTATTAGGCGTGATTGGAGAAGGCTTCCTGTAAAAGGAGGGGTGTAGAAGGTGATATTAGACCTATGCTTTAAGAAAATCACTTAAGTGTCTGAATGGAGGTGGTTGGAGAGAGAGTTGAAGCAGGCACTCACCTGCAAGCTATTGCAATAATCAAAGGGTGAGGAGATGAGGGCATTTTAGAGTGGTAAAGCACTAGAATGATAATGGTATCAGGATAGAAGGAAGGGGGTACATTTGAGAGCTGTTGCAAAGGTGAAATCAGTAGGACTTGGCAACAGCTTGAGTGAGAGATTGTGAAGAAACCAATTTGCTGGGCTGGGAAAAGGTGGGGGTGAGGGGGTGGATGTCTATGTTGGATATCTGGTATTCAAGATGTCTAAGTGAACATTCAGTTGGAGCTGTCTGAAAGGCAGTTGGTGATGTGAGATCGGAGGTCAGCAGAGAGACTTAAGCAGAAGAAATAGAGAAAAGATAGTATCCAAGAATGAGTAATCAACAGTCTGAAAGGCTGCAGAGAGAAAGATGAAGGAGAATGAGGATTGGAAAAAGACCATTGATTTGGTAAGAAAAAGATCATTTGTAACATTCTGAGTAGTTTTGGTGGAATGATAAAGATAAAGAACAGATTGTAAGGAGTTAAGAAGAGAGTGGAGAGGTGCAGCTAGGTGGCAAAGTGGATAGAGCACCAGCCCTGAAATCAGGAGGATATGAATTCCAATGTGGTGTAAAGATAATTAAGACTTCCTAAGCGGAGGGAGGGAGGGAGAGACAGAGACAGAGAGACACACGGGGGGGGGGGGGGGGGGGGGAGGGGGGGAATGGGGGAGGGAGTGAGAGAGGGAGAGAGGAGAGAGAGAGAATATCCTGGATTTTTTTTTTTTTAATGATTGGGCATAGGCATGATTATAGACAGAAGAAAAAGGACCAACAGAGAGGAAGAGATTGGGAAAATAAGTAAAATGTACCATTGTGGGTGATGGCAAAAATCAATGCCATGACTACGTATACAGCTGACATAAGGTAAGAAGATAGCTCATGAAAAGAGAGTAGGTTGGAAAAACTAAATGGTTAGGATATTCAAAGGAGTCAATATGCAAGTTGAAGTATTATTTGGACAGAAGCTGAGGAGGAAAGAAAAACTTCAAGCCAGCAAGGGCTACCAACAATAGGTCATCATGATTTGATTGGGTGATAGATATAAACAGCATCAACTTTAAAGGAAAAGAAGTGATGGAAGAAGGGAGTGAACCTAGAAGTGACAATGGAGAGTAAGGCATTCCAACACTCTCACCTCAACCAGAGAGCCAAGGAGAAAGTGAAGATGCAATCAGTACTGAAAAGGGTATCCAGGAAGGCTGTGCCATCAGGCAGAAGCTAGGTAGATGGAAGGAATGGGAGGGAGAGAAAGATTTAAGATGAAGAAAAGTTTGTTGCCTATAATAGGCATTTCAGAGGGCACAATAGAAAGGCTGAGTGAAATTAAGATGAGACTAGGGAGTTAGGGGAAGAGAGGTTTGAGAGGAGTGAAGAATAGGGTGTGGGGTTTGGATGACGATCTACAGGAATTTTGAATTATTGCTCGTATGGCCAGGTCTGAGTGTGTTCATCATTTGGTGGAGGGTGCCCTCCCAGAGCAGGCATGGCAAGATTGTGAGGTCTTTAGTCTGAAGGGAGGGTTGTTCATTGCACTGTAGATTCTCCACATCCTCTTTTAGCCATTGAGCCGGCAAAAGGAGATGAAAAAAAATTCCTTGTGCTGAAAATTCAGATGGAAATGGTAGTTGTGAGGAAGATGGAAGATGCTGAGGCTCTAGCAGCCTTTCCTCAGGAAAACACTCAGATGCACCTAGATAGAAAGCTATCAGACACTAGCACCCCCAGGTGCCAAGGTATTCTCTCACCTGAAGTGGTTGGCTATGAGGTGGCTGCAGAAGACATCAGAAAAGATCTCTGTACTGTCATGCTGGAAAGACTGAGGATATGGGCCCAGGAAGAGATCAAGTTTTTTCCAAGGAAGAGTCTAGTTAAATATGAAAAGGGCATATCACCAATAGACTTGTGATTTAGTGATGATTTTTTTTTCTTCTGCAACTCATAAAGTAAACAAAAGTGAATGATTTTTCTCAGACTTATGTAGTTCACTCACTCTTAAGCAAAGATAGAATATAGCTTCCAAGGAAAGTTTTTATAGTGTCAGCAAACTATTCTGACTATTGTTACATTAAATGAGATCTTTGTCCAACAATCAACTAATTCTAAAGGAACTAAATCATATCAACTGCAGCTAAATAAAAGGATGGTTCAAAAGTTCTCCTTAGAGAGATAAAGAATTTGATGGTCAACTATTTCATGGATCATCAACTTCATTATAATGTACTACAGTACAAAAACAAGAATCTGCAAAAGGACAACCATGAAATTAAATGCAGTTTATGTACCAATATCAGTTGCTAAGAATCATATCAAGAAATTCTATAAAGAACTTGATAAGACTCAACAAATCAATCACTCTGTTCTCTATTCCTTGGTAGCTTTAATGCACATTTGGAAAAAGGAAAAGATATAGAAAAAAGATTATATAGAAACCTCTCACATCCCTCTATCATAAACATCCCCCCCTCCCCCCAAATGAGCGGTAGGCACTGGATATAGTGAGTAGTGATGTCATGAAGAATGACTGTCATTTTAAGACATAAGAAAAGAATCATTATTGGTTGTGAGTATGAGGGATATCCACATGCTTTCTTATATAACTGACAGAACTAATATAAGAATTTGTAATAAATAAGGATAATGAGTTGTAACATAGGATTAAATCTTAATTATATTTAACTACTGAAAATCTTAAAAAATGAACTACAGAAAGGATACAAATACTAATGATAATTTCCCTCAAAAGTTAAACCAATGTAAATTAATTCCCAAAACAAGTATTCCAAATGATAAAAGAAAGTGCCTTAGCAGCAAATATCTGACTTACTTGCCAAACAAAAAGAACTATCATAGACAAAGCTAGGTTAAAAGAAAAAGTTATCTATAAAGTCATAATTATAAAGAATGATGGAACAGTTATCATTTTATGAAGCCAAAAAGGTGATGAAAGGTAAAATTTCTCTAAAGTGAGACTAACAAGATATCCAAATAAGTAATAAGGATTAACAGGGAAAAAAAAAAAAAGAAAAGTATTAAGATTGTCTTCTCTATAAAGTTTAGTAGAATTATCACACTTGGACCCTGTTTCATAGTATCTGCTTACAGAAGAGTTAGAAATGGTACTGGAAAGAAAAAATAAAGCAAGTAGTTCAAGTTTTTTTTTTTTTTAAAAGAGATCTGTGGTAGAGGCAAGTGAACTGGATTGGAGGGAGGGCATTAAAGATTTAATCAATTTATATACTTACCCAAAGGAAGGGAAGACACACTAATATACCAACAGTGGAGCTATGAATCAAACTATTTATTCTTGAAAGCAATTTGGAAGTAGGAACCCGAGTTGCTAGACTAGTTCTACAATGAGATCAAAGAAAGACAAGGCCCCTTATTTTTATATTTGTAGTAGCTCTTTTTGTAGTATCAAAGAATTAGAAACTAAGAGGGCACATACCAACTGAGGAATGGTTGGACAAATTATGGTATGCATTATGAGAAATGACTAAAGGGACAGTCACTTATGAACTGATACAGAGAGAAATGAGAAAAATCAGGAAAACAATTGTGACAACATTTTAAAGAAAAAAAAATTGGAAAGACTCTGGTCAATATAATGACCAACAATTTTAGAGTATCCATGAAAAGTCATGCTACCTACCTCCCGATAGTTGATAAAACTCCTGTAGGATTATATTCACTTTTGCTGGCTAGGTTATTCTTGATAGCTCTTTTGCTCTTTTATGATATTCCAACTCTTCACTCCTTCATAGTAGTTGCTGTTTAATCTTGTATGATCCTAAATCTTGTGGTTCTGAGGGCATTTGAATTCCTCTTTTTTCTAGATTCTTGCATTATTTTCTCTGTAATCTGATTATTCTTTGAAGTTTTTAATTTTAGGATCTTTTCCAGGAAATGATCAATAGATTCTTTCAATATCTACTTTACTTTGTCTTCTGATTCCAAGATAGCTGTACAGTTTTCCTTGATAATTTCTTGAAATAAGATGTCTAAGTTCTTTTATTTTTTGGATCATAGCTTTCAAATAGTCCAATAATTCTTAAATCCTCACTGATCTAATTTCTAGTTCAGTTACCTTTTCTATGAGATATTCCACTTTTTTTTCTTTTCCATTCTTTTGACTTGATTTTTTTGTTTCTTGATAATATCTCATGAAGTCATTAGCTTCTATTTGTCCATTTTTAAGGAGTTTTTTTTTAGAACATGTGTTTTATTAAGTTTAGTTCTGTTTTCATATCTTTTTTTGCTTTGCTCTCATTTTTTCTTCCAATTTTTCTTCTACCACTCATTTGATTTTTTTAAGTCTCGATCTATCTTCTCCCTTCCCAACCTGTTCCCTCTCTCATGTGTGTGTTTTTTTGTTTGTTTGTTTGTTTTTAAACTTTGGCTCTTTTAGAAATTCTTGTTGAGTTTGTGTTCAATTTGCATTTCTCTTTGAGGCTTTGCTTGTAGGTATTTGGCCAGGTTCTTTTTTCTTGTTTGTTCATTTTTTTCCTCAGCCTAATCCTTGACTTAGGACTTTATATTAAAGTTAGGCTCTGCTGACCTCGAGGGGGAGAGATGACTAGCCTGAGCTTTAGGTTTCTGTATCCTACTGTTTTCAAAACCAAGGGTCTGAAGACTAACTTTTTAATATTTCCAAATTGCTATGATGTGGTGTGGTCCAATCACTAACCTGGTCAGAGCTCTAGTCCTTACCCAGAACGTCAGCCACTACTCCTCTCCATCCTGAAATTGCAATGGACGGGGTAATGGAGCTGCCAGATGGTTCCAAATCTTGAATCCATCCAGTCCTAGAAGAATGGTTTGTCTGAAGTCTCTCTCTGACCAGGTAATCCAGTCTCCTTACCACCTCTGCATGTTGGGCTCTTCTGAAGTTGCCACCACAGTACATAGCCAGTGAAACTTCTCCCATGCTGTGCTCAGTTCCAACGCACACTCCTAAGCATCCCTGGGCTGGAAAAATGATTCACTGCAATTTCTGTCTGGTTATTCCATTCAGAACTGAGTTTGACAATTTTTTAAAAGGGATTTTGGACAGCTGGGAAGGGAAAGGACAGATTTTTACCCCAAGGATAGAATTTAAGGTAAAAATTAAGCATACATTTTTCAGACTTGTAGTGTGGGAATGTATTTTACTTCTACCCCTAACAAGAGGAATTAAAAGGAGGGAATTGTTTTTACATGTAAATTTTTGAGGAAAAAGATTTTTTAAAACCAAAGAGAATATGAAATAGAGGAAGAACATAAAAAATACAGAGATTTCCTTATGAAATATACATACAAAAAAAGTACCAAATGAATGATAGTTAAAAGAATACAGCAAACACTTCTTTTTCTTTTTTTTTTTTTTTTCCGCTTTTTGAGGAGGCAATTGAGGTTAAGTGACTTGCACTGGGTCACACAGCTAGGAAGTATCTGAGACCAGATTTGAACTCAGGTCCTCCTGACTTCAGGGCTGGTGCTCTATCCACTGCGCCACCTAGCTGCCCCCATT
>JAJPUD010005954.1:90473-142697 GCA_023553655.1 Myrmecobius fasciatus | reverse complement strand
GGTTGATTATAATGACTTTCTTGTATGTAGCTATCTAAGAGCCTAGGATAGTTGTTAAAGACTCAAGGCTGTCCAGCCATGACCCAAGTCAATATTCTCATCTTTTCCCGCACTGTTTTTCATCTCCATGCTTATAAAACATGGAGCACTTTTTTCACTTCATGTTATATATACTCCAGGAAGACCTCCAGAATGAGGAATACAACATAGCAGGTTGAGAAAGCTACTGTTTCTTATGAACAAGCCATCAACAACTCAGCCACTTTTCCTCCTTGAAATGAGAGGGCAAAAGACAAGGGTTTGGAGTCCTGATAGGTATTTCTCTTATATAGATATGCAGGATTATATGGAGACACTTGCTAGAAAGAGATCTGAAAATACTTTCATAGATTCTTAATGTAAGTCTGTTTTGCCTAGAATCTGGTCTCTGCTTTCAGGTTCAATCCAATAAGCATTTATTAAGAGTCTTCAAAATGGGAATACTAGAGTCACTGCAACATAATTAAAAAGTCTATTATACATTCTACTGGGAGGATTCAACATGTAAACATAAGTGGTTAAGCACATAATTGAGAACGATAGGAGCAGTGATGATTAGGGATGTCAGGAAAGGCATTCTGAAGAACATGGCATGTAAACTGACCCTTGAAAGAAGGCAGGGATTTCCACTTCCCTGCTACAGCTTTCAGTAGCCTGACGAGTGTAGTATGTAACCATGACACATTTATCTTTCATTATATCAGTTTTCATGCTGGACAACACATCTGGCACCTTCTTTAAAAACAAGGAGAGCAGTAGAGCAAGCCATAGCTACTCTCCTTCACTCACTCTCTTACTTCTTTCTTTCCTTTCCTTTTTTTCCCTCTTTCCGCCTTCTTTTTTCTTCTTTCCTTTCTTTCCCTTTCCTTCACTTTCTTCTACTTTCCCCTTCTTTCTTGTCTCCTGTCCTTTCTCCTTCCTTTTCTCACTTCCTTTCCTATTCCTTTTCAAAAAATTCTGAGCCTCCCAGATTTCTTAAGGATAGCAGCCTTAGTTTTTGTCTTTTCTCCCAGGTTCCATTAAATCCCAGAAATTATAATTTCCAATATAATTTCCAAACTTTATTAACCTCTACATAGCTCTTGCTTTTCCCATCATTTTTTAAATTGAAGCTTTTTGTTTTTACATCATATTCATTTCTGAGTAAATGTGTAACATCGACTAGCCTGTCCCTCACTGATAATGTTCCTTTTGATTATAGGGAGTGTTGCCTGTACCCAAGTTCCATTTAACCACTAACAGTCAGATTAGCTTTTGCAAAAGGTATAATCATAACAGCCTATATGTATTAGCTGAAGTCATTGGAGTGAAAGTGAAGTCAAAGCACGTCAAGGAAAATAGTATAGGAAGAAGCCAAGAGAATCTCAGAAAACAACCATTTCAAAGGGCCAGGTAAAGGATGTGGAGTCTGGAGAGATGAAAAGGGGATAATTTGTGAGATGAGAAGGAAGCCAGGAAAGTGTAATATTTCTGGAGATGGAAGGCAGGGTATTGCTTGGGATATAGGTTGGGTTAACCATGTCAAATTCTACAAAAATTATCAAGAAAACAAAAATATAAAAGACTTTTGGATTAGGTAATTAATAAGTAATTTGTCATCTTGAAGAGTAATTTCATTCATTGAGAAAGTGGTAAATAAGTCAGATGGCAAGATAACTGAGAAGAAATGAGGAAGTCAAGACATAAGATGTAGATAATTTTTTAATTAGTATTTTAATTTCAGCAACAAATCACTAAATATTAAGTGTTAAATATTAAATGTTTCTAACAGCCTTTTTGTAGTGGCGAGGAACTAGAAACTGAGTGGATGCCCATCATTTGGGAAATGGCTGAATAAGTTACATGAATGTAATGGAATATTATATATTCTATAAGAAGTGATGAACAGACTGATTTCAGCCTCAATAAGTGAATGACTATAGTAATCTAGTGTTTGATAAATACAAAGATTCTGGGATAAGAACTCACTATTTTACAAAAATTGATGTGAAAACTGGAAAATAGTACAGCAGAATCTAGGCACTGACCAACACCTAACCCTCTATTCCAAGATAAGATCAAAAGGGGTTCATGATTTATACATAAAGGGTGATACTACAAGCAAATTAGGAGAAAAATAGATAGCCTATCTCTAAGATCTGTAAAGAAGCAAGGAATTTATGGCCAAAGAACTAGAGAACATTATAAAATGCAAAGTGAATAGTTTTGATTATAGTCAATTAAAATGCAGTCAAGATTAGAAGGCAGGCAGAAAATTGGGGAAGAAAATTTACATCCAATGTTTCTAATAAAGGCCTCATTTCTAAAATATAGAGAACTGACTCAAATTTATAGGAATGCAGGCCATCCCCCAATTGACAAATGGTTAAAGGATATGATTAGACAATTTTCAGATGAAGAAATTAAAGCCATTTCTAGTCATATGAAAAATGCTCGAAATAATTACTGATAAAAGGCAAATTAAGGCAACTCTGAGGTACCACTTCATAGCCCTCAGATTGACTAAGATGCCAGGAAAAGATAATTTTAAATGTTCTAGGGGATGTGGGAAAGCTGGGAAACTAATACATTGTTGGTAAAGTTGTAAATTGATCTAGAGCAATTTGGAACTATTCCCCAAAGGCTATAAAACTGTGCATTATGTCCTTTGATCCAGCAATATCTCTACTGGATCTATATCCCAAAGAAATCATTAAAAAAAAAAGAAAAGAAAAGAACCCATATGTAAAAAATATTTGTAACAGCCTTTTTGTAGTGGCAAGGAACTAGAAACTGAGTGGATGCCCATCAGTTGGGGAATGGCTGAATAAGTTATGGGAATGTAATGGAATATTATATATTCTATAAGAAGTGATGAGCAGACTGATTTCAGAATAACTTATACAGACTTGCATGAACTGATGTTAGGCAAAGTGAGAAGAACCAAGAGAACCAAGATTATGTGACAATCAGCTGTTATGAACTTGGCTGTTTTCAGCAAGGAGGTGATTCAAGGCACTTCCTATAAACTTGAGATGAAAAGAGCAATTCAAATCCAGAGAGAGAACTATGGAGATTAAATATGGATTGAAGCATACTATTTTCAACTTTTTTTTGTTTGCTTACTTTTTATTTGCTCATAGTTTTGTTTTGTTTTTTTCCATTTTGGTCTGATTTTTCTTATGCAGTATGATTAATGTGCAAATGTGTATAGAAAAATTGCACAAGTTTAATCTATATTGGATTACTTGCAGTCTAAGGGAAGGTGGAGGAGGAAGAGGAGAAAATTTTAGAACACAAGGTTTTGCAAGGATGAATGTGAAAATTATATTTGCATGTATTTTGAAAAATAAAAAGTTACTGAGTGAGATGGGAAACTGAGGACTTCTCAGGATAATGATTGTGAGAGATTGGTGTGGTTTTTCATCGGGAATCCTATTGCAGGAAGAGATAAATTGTGGCTTTTTAGAATATCAAAGGCAGACCCTAGTGACTGGGAACCTATTTGCAATTTACCTATTTGCAAAAAGTCTGCTTGATATCTCTGTGTCTTGAGTGGGCAGGAAATACTTTGTTCTAGAGATTGGCAGGTCCTGGAAGCCAGGACTCCCTCTCTCTTTAAAAATCAATGTCCTCAATTGAGAGAATTGGGCCTCCTTCTCCTCTATGGCATGTCCTGGAAGAGAATGACAATCCAGAATTTCACAAGACTCAAATAAACTTCTAATCTTCACTTTGAGAGGTCTCTGAGTAATGATTTTGAGTGTAGAGTCACATTTTTATCCTACACACTACTGTTTTAAAAAAAAAGGAAAAAAAGGAACCAAAAATATTAAGTGCCTGTTATGTGTGAGGTATTAGATATAAAGACAAAAAGAAAACAATCTTTATTGTCCTTGAGGACAATACTACAGTTTAGTAGTATTACAGACTACAGGTAACTATAATACAAGGTAAGGAATGATATCGGTCCAAACAATGGATAAAACAAAGAGCTAGAATGATGTTCAAGAGGGAAAAAGCAATCATAACTGGAAATCAGGAAGGAACTGATATATGAAACCTTAATTGAAACTTAATTGTTTAATACTTTTTCTTAATTCACTCATACATTTGAATGCCTTCTCTCTGATTATTATTTCCAATTCGTCCTGCATATAGTCTTTTTGTTGGTTGGTTGTCGGTTGGATGTTGTTTTTCATTCTTGAAGAGGACCAAAAATGGCATCACTGTGTTAGAGTCAAGTTTACAGTGTGTCTGACGGTGGCAGATTAGACCAATGAGAGCTCAGAATGCTCTACCATGAAATGAGTTCATGTAAAGATATGAATTCTCAAAATTTGCACATCTCACATTTCTTTTGAGCTACTTCAATTCTGTTTTGCTCATAAGAGCACAGCACCTTTTTTGATGTGAGTATATCATATTGGATGGTCTTTTGCCTTTCTGTACTTATTTACATTTTGTCTCCTCCATTAAGATAGCACCTTGAAAGCAAAGCCTCTTTTATATTAGCACAGTGCCTGGCATATAGTGGGTGCTTAATAAATGTGTATTGATTAACTGACATTCTGAGGAGTATATTCACTCAAGATTTAGGGAATGGCTTGTGCAAATGTATATACTTAAGAGTCATTATACTGAATTTGGGGAATAGCTAGTAGTCTAGAGAGGATGTGTGCCTGTAATTCAGGGTGAATGCAACTCAGTTAGATAAATAGCTCTGGAGGTTAATTGTATACAGAGAATTATTGTTCCCTGGAATTGATGAGATCACCAAGAGATGTTATAGAGAGAGAGAGGAGAGCCTGTAACACAGTCTTGAGGGACAGGACAGAAATCCATTGTTGTTTGTCTTTGTTTTCAAAGAAGATTGTGATGTAAGAAAGGTGATGTCTTGTCTTGCGAATGATTTAGATTTCAGTGAGGGAGGGCTGGGCAAGGGCACCTGCCCACTTTCCCTTCAGAACCATTTGGGTCAGGTGGCCAGATAGAGATCAGGACAATTGGAGATGACCTTACATGCAGTGGGAGACCTTGGTCTTTTTTTAATAGATAAAAAAGCAACAAAGAAAGCTGAGGATCAGTCAGAGCAGTATCTTACAACCCAGGGAAGAGAAAATATGTATGAGGACAGTACCACATCAGGAATTACAAAAAGCTCAGAAGCAATTACCCTTACATAGCACTTTTTGTGTTCTAGGCACTCCACTAAGTGCTTCACAATTGTTATCTTATTTCATCTTCACAATAACCATGGAAGGTAGTGCTATTATTACCTCCATTTTACAGATGAGGAAGCTGAGGTGAGAAGAATTTAAGTGATCTGCCAATATGATAGACCTCATTTGAACTCAAGTTTCCCTGATTCCAGGCCCAGGGCTCTATCTCCTGTACCAACCTAATTGGATAAAGTATTAATAAAAGCTTTAAAATGAGGAATTAAGAGACTGTCAGTAAGCTTAGAGTAGTTCTAGCAAAATAATGGGATTAAAAGCCAGATTGAGAGGGATCAAATGATTGGAAGAAAAGGAATGCAGTTTCCCGAAAATCTCAGAAGATATTGATACAGCATATGATGTAAGTTTGGAGGTGAATTAAGATAATAAATGTTTATCTTAATGGGGAGCAAATCCAACCTCCTGGTATTGGCTATGGTTTCTGCAGCTCTGAGCTTCTTCTTTCAGATTTATAGAACCATGGACACAATTTTTCTGAGCTGGGATTTGACTTACTGGACTGATGGACAAATTTCCCGGTTCTGAGTGATGACTTTCAGTCCTGATATGGGTTCTCAGGTTCTTTTTTTTTTCTTTTTTCCCTGCTCATGGTTCATTTCTAGTATCTTCTTTATAAAACACCCAATAGCAGGATCCCACCTTAGTATAAGGATATTCCATGAGCTCCTCCAGGCTGAGAATGCGTTGCATCAGGATACAATCCAAATTGTAGATGTAATTGTCAATTGTGATGAGCTAGTCAACAATCACCACCCTGAGTCCCTTCTCCTTTGGTCTCCTATTTTACAACTATATCCCTTTACTGTTTTGAGTGTAATTTGCTCATTTAACCATTTGTTTTCTGAAGAGTTAATTTTTTGACCAGAAAAGATGCATGGCTTTTTGGACACCATATAGAAGCTGAGGAGGAAGTGTTGGACAGGAGTGGGAGAAGGGAAATGCTGATGATTGGGGATTTGGGTGCTAGTGGTTCAAGTCAAAGTAGACTCTTTTTCTGTTTCCAGGGCCCTTGAAGAACCAATAAAAATGCCATCACTCTTTTTTTTCTCCTTTTTCTCCCCTTCTTTTTCAACAGAGAAGGCAAAACAGAGCAGGTTAGACGAGAAAGCTATTTTTTTTATTATTCTCAGTGTGGTCCAACTACCTAGTTTCCCTGTACTGAATAAAGAAACCCCAGAAGGAAGAAAGGAAAAGCCCTCACCCCTTTCATACATGTAGATAGTAGTTTTTGTATGCCATATTTTGAGAAGCTATGTTGTGGCTGAACAGGATGTTTGATGTAAGGAAATAAGGTGATTAAAATAGAATTACTACTTAAGAGACAGAATATGTGGAACTTACACAATTTGGCTCAGTCTTCTCTTTTTTTGGCCCACAACAAAAACTGAAAAGTAATTGTTTGCTTCCTATGAATAAATAATGATAGAACAATTACAATGAGCCATCTTTTGGGACATGAAAATTACTTTGTTATGCAGCACTCTGAATGGTATTTTACTTTTCTCAGTGGAGAGTGATAAGCAAAATAATATTCAGGAGGAAAAATGTTAGTTTCTTGAAAAGTGAATAACTTTACCAGTAATATTTGTATTCAAAATAAGGAACCATGTTAATAATGTATTGATAATTCTTTGTTTACTAAAGGCCTCCCCAGATGTTCTTTTGAAAACAGTCACATTTTTATTTCCCCTATAGAGGGAAGAAAAGATTCACTTTTCTGGATGGTCATTTAACTGATAGTTCATAGGATTTAGAGAAGTAAAATTATTTTTATCATAGAATGCTAGACTTAGAAGAACCCTCAAAAGTCACCTCTAACATATAAAGAAAGAAGCTCTTCTAAAATAATCTCCTGACATGGTCATACAGTCTTTGTCTAAAGACTACCAGTGAAGAGAAAACTACTACCTCTGGCAGCATCCCTATTCCCCTTTTAAATAGCCCTAATTATTAACAAGTTCTTCCTTACACCAAATGAAAATCTCTTTGCACATCTGACCTTTTGCTAAAATGAACTTGAAAAAGTTCAGCTTATAAACTAGAGAGATTATAATTATCCTAATTTTCAAGAGATGCATTCAGGTTAGGTTACCAAAAATTACTTAGGCAGGTTAGGTTGAATTCTTTTATCTTTCCTTAAGTTGCCTATCCCTAGGAAACCCAACTAGAACCTGTGCACTAGAAAGCCCAGGCAAAGAAAGGAGAAGCATATTTCCTGTATTAAATACCAGAGATGGAATATAGTTAAGAAAGTGAGAATAGCTTAGGGTAGCCCTTCCCTACTATCCATCCTTCTGGGCAAGAAATTTTATATTGTTTGTATTAGTGAGAACTCAATAAATATTTGTTGGAGGAATCAATAAGTCTACAATCAATAAATCCAACTTCCTTCATTGAAGGTTGGAAAGATTGAATGACCAGCTAAGGCTCATGTGAGTAGTAAATATCAAAACTATGGCTTGAATCCATGCCCCTTGATGACAAATCCAATGCTCCCCAACAAGGTCAATGATAAAGTCTGACTCTGTAGGACAATCTTGAAGTCAGAGATTGAAATTCCAGGGAATTAGGAAGGGAGCCTTAGGAACAGAGGAGTATAAATGAAGTTACAGGTAGAAAATATAAGGAAATGATTTTTTAAAAAGTAAGGAGAGGAAAGGGAGAAAGAAGAAAGGAAAGGAGAGAAAAAGAAGGAAGGAAAAATTTGAGAAGAGAGAAATTAGTTATTGAAAAGTTTGGATAGAAAATTTGGGAAGAAAGGAAGATTGCTAAAAAGATGAAGATAATTGATCTGGTAGGAATCTAGGAAAACAAACTAAAAAGGCAAAGGGAAGGGTCGCTGAATTTTGAAACCATACCATATGATTTGGTTGAATATCTTGGGAGGGAAAAAGATCTAGATGTAAGTTTCTCCCTCAACCCCTTAAAAATAATGGCTGGCCAAAGATGATGGCATATGGTGTAACCCCAACAACCAAAAGGAGTTTTGGAATTCTCCATTGCAGTGGGCTAAGCCCCAGTGAATGTCAGCACCAAGTATTAGGGAGTCCAATCTTTAAAAAGAATTAAAGAAAAGAATGGTAGGATGGAAAGAAGTACCAGGACAGAGAAGGCATAGAATTGGGATGAAGAGGGGTCCAGAAACCTACCAAATATAAACTATGCCTCTTTCACCTTTCTGCCAGCTCTACCTCTGTAATCAGGGTGTTAGTTGCTTGGAAGTACTGTTTGTTTTGTTTACTATAAATGTTTACTTCAAAGTTATTTTGGATTGTATCCTAGAATATTTTGGCAGTCTCATGTCATCTTATCCACACATAGATACTCTTTAATTTATTTGACTTCTTGACTTCAATCTTAGCTTTTGGATACCACTTCTCTCAAAGGGAACCACCTTGTATTTTGTGTCTTCTGTAAGGTCCTTTGTCCCAGCACTTTCCAAGTTCACAATCACCAGCTCCTATCACTGAGTATCTATCAATCCATCTCTCTTTTAGAGCCATAATATTTTTATTTTGAATTTCCCTCACCTGGGACTTAAAATGGGCCCAGCAAACACCAGGATTCAGATCCCCAGCTAGGTGACAGTTGATGGGCATCTCAGAATTCTAGCTTTTTGAAATATTGATTCCCAACCCTTCCTCAGTTCATTCCAGATTCAGACCTGTTTCTGGTCCCTTGGTACCAAGGTCTCAGTCTTCAAACAACACTTAGGATCCCCAGATCCACTGACTTGCTAAGCAGATTATATCTATACCAGCAATCAGTAATGAAGATATTAGGGGCAAAGAGACTAGGCAATGGACAGCAGCAACAAAGGAAAGTAATTCCTGCCAATTTTCTCCTGTGCTATGGCATTATCTTGTTCCCCAAAACCATGGCTCCTTTTTTCTTCCCTTATTTTTCCTCTTTTCCAATTTATACATCTTTCCTCCCACTCAAGAGTCCAGCTACTTCTCTCTTTCATTATTTCAGTCCTACCTCTTCCATGTAGAGCAGTTAGTAGTACAGAATAGTGAAGGATGGAGGCAAGTTTAGTGATCTAGGCCAATCTTATTCAGTTTATAGTTGAGGAAAAGTAGGCCCAGAAGGTTAACTTAGCCAAAGTCCCACAGGCCAAGGCCCAATAAAGGCCAAAACTAAAAACCCAAGTCTCATAACATGCTATCCCACTGAAAGTTTTTGCAATTTTTGAAACCTAAATCCAACATATATCTTAGGTATTATTACCATAACATATAATAAATTCTATATTTTTAAATCTTAACTGAACAGTGCTAAAATTTGAGTTCTGAATGTTTGAAATTCAATTCTATGATGAAGCACATACTATCTATTTTAAAAAAAAAGTACCTTGACCTCTAATGGGAGGAGAGAGAATACAAAATGCACATAAGTAAATAATGTAAAGAGAGAAAGGATACATATTTACAAATATCTGGAAAGGTTTCACGGAGGAAATGGCATCTGAACTATTTTAAGATCAAAATTCTAAGAGGAGGACATGAGTGGGATTATACTCTAGAGGTGGGGGGGGGGATGGTTTTTGCAAGATGGGATGCCAAGTTTGAAGGATGACTAGACTTGATTTTCTCAGTAAAGTAGGTCATCCAATGAGGAAGAGGAAAGTTGAAGTGCCATAGAGTAACTTGAAGACAGAGAAGATTTGAAATATTACCTGAGATGGAGGGTGGGGAAGGTGCAGTAATCAATCAGAAGAATAAAAGTTGATCACCATGTATCAGTGAGGAAACAGTTGAGGTGGGGTAAGATGTAACTTCTAAAAGACTCAGCTTGGGTAGATGATTTAAAAAATGGAGAAGTCAGATGGTGGGAATGCCCAGGTTGAGGACTGGCAAGACATGAGTAATGGTGAAGGACACTGTAGATTTGGAATTGGTCAACTATGAGGTTATGACTAAAAGGAAGATTAGACATGAGAGGGTGACATTTTGAAAACAGATTGATGGAAGGATTATAGGTAGTGTAAAGATAAAAAATATACTTAGGGAGTAGATTTAGAGTTTGATGAGAAAAGAGAATTTCAGAATTTAGTCTCACAGAGATAGCACAGTTATGAAAGATAATGAAATCTAAGTGATGAGCATCGTTCTGGGTGACTGAGAGTGGAATGTTTTCAGGCTATGTCACCCAAAAATATACTTCTTAAACTTGTTACTTGGATGCAGTTCACCTTCCCTCTACTATTTATATTTTGAGCAAACTAGAGTAGAATCTTGCCCACGTGTTCTATATGATCCCTCTCTGTAGGCTCTAAGTGATATTTAATCCTTTTGATATAAGGATAAAGCTAAGAGAAAAATCCCCACAATGTTTCTGGAGCCCTTTCTCAATTATAAGTGATTCACAACTTTTTCACTTATTGATATTAATTTTACTCTGCTTGTTCCAGGAATCAGGTCATCAGTGAGATTTCAGGAACAGTCACAACTTGGGACAGCTAGAGTATCTGACCTCAGTAGGAACAGAAAATGTTCTTGAGGGTCCTGAGTTAAGCTCAAAACAGCAACAACCTAGTCTGAATCTCTTAGGTCAAGGAAATATGAAGTTCATATTTAGAAGAAGCTCCTTACCTGGAATCAATTTGAATCCTACTTAACTTTTTTATTTGAAATAGGCTATTCAGCAGCTTAATTTACTTTAAACATTAAGCAGAAATATAGGGATGTAACATAAGTGAGACTGGATGGATTAAGGTCAAAGTTCACATAAAATATAATCCTTGCATTAAAGTTACATTTTAGTGTAATTAGACTTACACTAATAAAGTGCATGAAAAAATTGTAAAAAACAAAACAAAACAACAACAAAAAAAACCAGTATAGGCAAAGCCTCAAACAGTACATGTCAATTGAGAGAGGCTTCAAAGGAAAGGGAATTTAAGGGGTAAAGAAGGGAAGGGAAGGAAGGCATCCCAGGCATAGTGAACAGCATGACCAAAAGGACAGGCAAGCTAAATAACATAGGGCATTTTGAGAGGACAGTGTTCTTGACTAGAACATCAAGTTTGTAGAAAAAAGTAATTATGCTTTGAAAAGTAAAGCATTTTAAAATTAGGGATTTTGAAATTTACAAAAAAGTATTTTAACTTAGTAGACAATAAAGAGCCACTGAAAAATTGTGAGCAGAGAAAAGGCATGACTAAGATTTTGCATAAGGAAGATTCATCAAATAGTGCTATGAAGAATGAATTGGAAAAGGAACAGGGTGGATACCAGAATTTCTATTAGAAGACAATTGTGGCACTCCAGGAAGGTAGAAATTAGGCTTGTTCTGGGTAGCAATAGAGGAAATAAAGAAGAGGAGCAGATGAAAGATATATTACACAAGAGAAATTCAGAGGAATTAAGGTTAAGAGTAGAGAAAAAGCCAACAAAGCCCAGTTTTGTAGATTACAAATGATAAATGACCTTGTCATTCATAAAAGTGGTGAAGGCATAAACAGGAGCTAGGTTTAGATGATCACTTGTCACCAATGCTGTTGACTGGATTCATCTTTTGATTTGAGATTAAACTCTTCCTTTGGGAACTATTAATTTGTGTCAAAGTCTAGAGATATCCCTGCTGATGAAACCATCCCCCAAATGCATATGGAAATGGTCTGAAGCACTTCGGAATTTCCATTCCAACAGGCACTGGGTTATTAGCTCCATAGGCTAGATACATACATACACATGCAACTGAGTGATGTAAGGGACAGAGCACTGGACCTAGAAACAAGAAAGCCTGGTTTCTAATCTGGCCTCAATTACTTACTAGCTGTGTGTTCCAGAGCAAATCATTTTTACTTCTGCTTCAGTTTCCTTATCTGTAAAATGAGCATAATAGCAATCCCTACCTCCCAGGGTGTTTGTGATCAATAAGAATTTATTTGTAAAGCACTTTGCAAACCTTAAAGCGCCATATGAATGCTAGCTATTATTATAGCCCTTTATTTAAATTGCCCCCCAACATTCATTCATTCACTCAAATCTATTGAGTACCTACTATGCAGTAGGCCTGTTTTACATTTTTCCTTGGTATAACGTATGTCCGCATTGGAGGAGTTATAATCTACAAGTCCATCCCTCAAGATCCTCTAACCTAAACTTGAAATAAATCTTTCCTGGAAAAATGTGCCCCCTCCCCTCCTTTCTGGGCAGCTTCTTAAAACAGGAAGGTCACTTGCTGCCTTCTTGTCTTATTTTTGCCAAGGAAGCCAACTTGTCATTCCTCATCCGTCTCTTGAAGAATTCTCTGGCCAGATGCAGCTCAGAAGTGTCAATAGTCCCAATTAGTGCCAGTCACCATCCAGCTCCACAGTTTAGCCTTCCTGCTCTAAATGGGATGTCTGACTCTTCTTTGAACCTCTGGGCTTTGCAGAGTATTTTTGTTGTCGGGATCTGTTGCCTTATCTTCTTGGATCTTCCTCTTCCATGTAGTTGGAAATACACTAAATACATTTTCATCACTGTCACCAATGTAATGGTCCAGTAGCTCATACCCTTCAGATGGTCCACCTTGGAAACATCTTCACAAGGAAGAGGGTCATAATTCTGGCATCTACAGGCCTTGCCTGAGATCTCTTGTTATGATAAATCTATTTTGGCCTGCTCCTGCTCTCTGTCTGAGCTAATGGAGTTCATCTTTAATTTCCACTGATATTTCTGCCAACCATATTACCTCCCACATTATCTCTCTAAGGATTAATAAATTATTCTTCTTTGTCATAGCAATGTGGTCTCCTAAACCATAGTCACAATGGTCACTTGGTGACACCCTAAGTAGACAAAGAATTAGTCTCTTTATTTAAAATTATGTATCCAATTGGAATTAGCCTTTATTTTGAAAATAGTCTGGCTTGGTTTTAGCTGTCTCTGTCAAGATCAGTTGGGCTGTAGGGGGTCTCTCCCTACACTGCTTGTGCTATTTTGATTCAGTGACACAAATAGTAAGAATTAGATTAACCCACTTGATTTATTTGGGAGAACTGGTAGTTCTTTTGACAGGACATTATTGCTGGGGGAGTGGTGCCTCATGCTAGGAAAATTGCCAGTAGAATGTGGATCATGAGGGTATGACCTGTCAACTGGACTTGAAGTAGGATAAGAGAACTTACCCTTAGTGAGTGCTATTTTGGAGTCTCAATTCTGATTCTTCCCAAGCTCATCTTTTCTTTCTTTCTGCCATTTCTTATATCAAGAATATGAAATCTGTTTTGCCTGTGAGTGCCACTTGCCATTGGTAAACAGAGAAGGAGGGGAGAAAGAAGTGGAACAGTAGAAGGAAAGGGAAATTTAAAAAGAGAGTAAATGGGGATTGTTGGCAGAAAGATGCCACCAGAACTTAGTGAGGAGCCACCCCCTGTCTGAGGGCTGTGGATTGTAGCCTCTAACTCAGAAATGCTTTCTGGATGAAAAAAACCTATAAGAATATCCAGAAGCCTAGAGAGTCTTCTTTAGAAGTCTCTTTCTCCAGATGCTTTAAGAACCCCCTTTGTCACTAGCTTCCCGTCCACTTGCTAACTGGCTCAGCGAATAACTGCTTAGGTCCCAGCTTTGAAGGAAGGGCAGGCTGACTTGACATCCCAGGAGCCTGGGGCTAGCTAGCTCTCAGTACTGTGAGATCTCGGAGCCCTCTTCCATCACCTAAGAGCTTGCTGGGCACCTGGGGAGGGCCGAGCTGGGCAGCTGCAGATCTTTGGGACATCTTTGAGGCACTTGGGCTGACCGGCCTCTTCCCAAACGGAAGACTCGTCGGATCTCTTCACACTTCATTTCGTTGTATCATAGGTTTAGAGCTGGAAGGTTCTTTAGATACCATTTAGTCCAACCCCCTCATTTTACAGATGAGGAAATGAGGCCAGGAGAAATTAAATGACTTGCCAAAGATCACATGGTTCATAAGTATCTGAAGCAGGACTTGAACCTTGATCTTTTTGACTACTCTTGAGTCTAGTGATCTAACGACCCCCGTCATCTTGCTCCTCATACTTCCTCACCAGACAGTACAGACTCACATCATGGTCCTCATGATGCTGTTAACCAAGAGTGATATTTCAAACTGTTCTTCACTTTATTGTGTCCAGATTATATCTGAACACCCTGTTGAACTTGCAGAAATTGCTGAGCTATCCAAAAATGTCTGTGAGGTGATTACTGGACAAAAGGTCACCCACTGCATCTTTATAGTGCTGCCAGAAGTACTCTTGAGCTTCAGTGCATTTAAATAAGACATTTTCTTACTGCACTACCAAGCTCACTTTTATACTTCGGAGGTGCCTCTTCCCTTCTTTTGTTTCTTCTTATTTATTGTAGCTCCTGTCATGTGGCTTTATCATTTTTTCAGAGAAACCTTGTCAACCATCATTTGCACATGCAAATGGGCCTGCAGAAGCCCTCCAGAATCACTGGGAATTCTCCTCTTGCTATAATGGTAGACTTGAAAGATAATATAAAGAAGCACTGGACGTACTCTCTATCCTTAAGAAATTTAATATCCAGTAGGGAAAATATGGCATTCAAATAAAAAAAATATAAATGGCAACAGCTTAAGACAGTTGTCAAGGACTAGACAAAAAATACAAGACTCTACAAGATTTAAAAAGATCATTTATTGTTGGCTAGGGTGGTCAGAAAAATCTTTTTGGAGATGGAAGAGCACCATGAATTGAGCTTTGAAAAATGAGTAGAATTATCCAATGGAGGCAACATATTCAGCCTAAGAAACAGATTGTGAGCAAAGCCAGGAAGATAGTAATACAAATGATAAGCAATGAAGACTTTTGAAAGCATTGTTTCATTTTAAGAAGGGGCAATGTTTTGTGAAGATTTTTCTGGCATTAGCATATGGAATGGAGAATAGACTGGGGGAAGACAGAAAAGTTGGGAAAATATTGCAGGCTGTCCTGTAATATAAGTAATAAAAACAATGTGATTTAAGAGAAATCCTTAATGAAATACAACTCATATGTCTACTAAACATGGAAGAGATCTTTATGATCAAAAGTACTTACATGTATAACATGTATATATGTATATATGCATATACATGCATAATTTGAGTTAGAATATTTGTATGAAGAAATACTGGCAGCTTTCACAGTAAGTATAGGAATAAAGCAAGAATGTTTCCTTCCCCACTTTTATTTGGCATGGTTTGAGAAATGCTAACTATAGCAATAAAAAGATAGAATTAAAGGTATATTGACCAAGGGGAAATAAAAATTATCTCCATGAGAAGACATGAAAGTTTATTTAGAAAAACTTCAGAAAACTGGCAAAAGCTAATTGATAGTTTGGCTTCAATAAAGTAACAATATACAAAGCAAACCCACAAAAATTATAAAACATCTCTAATATAATGCTAATCAAAACTAGTCAGAAATATGACAAGGAGGTGGGATTTTTAAGCAAATAAATAGATGCATTTAGGGAAAAAAATCATTGGATTATAGATTCAGAGGTGGAAAGAGACTTGAGTTATCTCATCGAATCACCTTGTTTTATGACATGGAAACTGAGGCTTGGAGGATTTGAATGACTTGCCAGGGGCCACAGGAGAATGGCAGAGTCAGAATTCAAATCTAGGTTCTCTGACTCCAAAAGTAATGTACTTTCTACAGAATCATGTTGCCAAATAGACAATCTTAGTTACATAAAATTAAAACATTTTTGCATGAATAAAATCAATGCAACTAGAATTTTTGCATGAAATATTTCTGGTGAAAGTCAGATATCCAAGTTATATAAAGAATTGGCCAAAAAAAAAAAAGTTAGACCAAGACATTTATGAATATAAGTAGTCAGAAAATATCAGTCTTCAAAGGAAGAAGTAGAAACTGTGAACCAGGGATTGAAATTAATTTCAAAATTTGTTTTTAAAAAAATGAACCACATCTCAATAAGAGAAATGCAGAATAAGAGGATTGATGACATATCTTTCATTTGATTATAATGACAAAAGACAAAAAATAGCAAATATTGAAGCAGTCATGGGAAGTCAGGCACATTAATACTCTGTTCATAGATTAATCCAAATATTTAGGAAAATAATTTGTGAATAATTTGAGGAAAGTTAGTTTTCTGCAGTAACCTCATACTTGGAATATATATCAATAAAGTCAAAGACAGAAATATCCCATACATTCTAGTGGTGGAATCTTCTGAAAGTAAAAGAAATGGCGCTAAATAATTTGTCTTATTTTCCTCCTCCTCAAATCCATACCTTCAATTAAGGAACACATTGTAATGGATATTATTACACTTTAACAGATTATCCAAATTAGGAATTTAAAAAATTTTAAAATGCTAAGTGAAATGAGCCAAACCAGAAAAACAATATGAACAATGATTAAAAGAATATAAATGAAGACAAAAGGTAGTCAAACTCAGAGTAATTACAATGATTGATGATTTTTTTTTTCCTCCTGGTAGAAAGAACTACGATTGAGAAATACTGCATACTTTGTCAAATATCTATCCTTGTCTGGTCCTAATGTGGGATCCAAAAATCTTTGAGAGATCCTCTTCAGATATCCCTAATATCAAGAGGTAGAGCACATGACTTACTTCCTTTATTATATGTCTGAGAAAGTTCATGGAAAAGATAAATATTTTTTTTAAAAAATGCACAAATAGTTTATCAAAAACAGGTATTTTGATTTCACAAATGGTGTAGACCAGGCATCATAAGAACAGTGTTCTGGTTGAAACTCAAAACAATAAGTATTTATTAAGCACCAACTGTGTGCCAGGCATAGAGGTAGACCCTAGTGATACAGAGACAGAAACAAAACAGTCCTATACTTTCTGGTCTTGTGACCTTTGACAAGTTACTAAATGAGTTGTCCTCAGGCAAGGCAAATAATAAACCTAACTGGTCTGTTTCACATGTATGTAGATGGGAGCAAATGCAATGTTGAAGATACTTGAAAATAGCAAAATACCTTTCAGATACATAAAGAATTATATTTGTTAGTAACAGTTCTGGCTTGAGGTGATTAAAACTTGGATTGGGTAAAATATTTAGAGAGTAATGGAACTGATAGGGATTATATTCAAAGAATCAAGATTTGGCTACTGGCAGTGAAAGACTGGGAGAGGGAGAAAGCAAATATTTTAATAGAAATATACTCAATCACCCAAAGGAAAAGATTATATAATAACTGATGGGAGGATAGGTTGTAAGGGGGGGGGGGGAGAATGAAGTAACACTTGTGTATCCTTATGGGGTGACATTAAGTGTTATATGGCATCCTGCGAAGCTTAGGAGAACCGGACATGGCAGATCAATTCCCTGATGAGCCACACCAAGTAGTAAAAAAACCAATTCCATCAGATATTAACATCATAGCATTTGAGTTACTTTTATGGAGTGGGAGAAGGAAAGAGTGGCAATGACAAAAAACAGAAAAGGGAAAAGCTTTGGACTATCTGTTGGCAAATTGTCAGTAAATTATTTTGTAGAAGAGATGTGAGCAATCTTTTTTTAACCAGACCTGATTTCATCATGCATGAGGAGTTCATGGTGAAGTACTCCCTCTACCCATACATGCAATTTTACTTGTTCTGTGATTTACGGTCTTAGAGTTGTCTGAGGGCATTCAGAGTCGAGATATTTTCCACACAACCAGTATGTGTCAGAGGTGGGACTGGAACCCAGGACTTCTGGACCCTGAGGCTAGATCCTTATCTGCTATATCTTGATGCCTTTTAAGGAAATGTGGTGCATACACATACATATTACATATGTAATGTCATGTATGTCATACACATGTCATGAATGTTGCACGTGTATGTTGTGCTTTATAATGTTCTATATTCATGTGTGAATGCTGTGATATTTATATGTATACATGTGTGTATATAATATGTGTTATATATAGCATATATTTATATTAATACATATAATTAAATATCCTTTGCCTTAGACACATGTTATCTCAGAAATCCATATTAAAAAATGTTCCAAAATTTACTTCTTTAATGTCTCCTCAACTCTGCTCTCCTTATTTCTCACCTTCTCTCTGGGTAAAATAAGACTTCTTGGGAATGTATCATTATTAGCCAAAGACCAATACTGGGGTAATTTATTACATCCATACTTCTGCCCTCAATCACTGGCTTCTTCCTCCCCACATCCCCATATCCGCAGCTGAACAGAGATCCAAGGCCTTGTCTACAGACATGGAGGCCATTGTACATCTTTAGGACAGTGTACTAATTACAGGGAATATGTCTGCACGGGTGGGACAGACTATGTGATTATAGTCATCTTTTGTGTCAAGTGCAATGGGACTGGTGGCTCTCTCTGTGTTGTATAATTAATCTAGGTCTGGTCTTGTCCATGCTTTATGCTATTCAGTATTTTTTCCTGGATCATTGAAAGGCTTATTTCTTACTGCAGAAGAACTGGCTAATACCACCTGAGGTGGCTAGATTTCCTTTGGACTCTCCTAGTCACTTTCTGGATAAAGGTTCATCTTTTGATGCATAATGAATGTTCACAAAGTGGGCTACCGCCCAGACCAAAGGAAAAACATAGTATGATTTTTGTTTTTCTCAGTTTAAATAAACTCATCTCTACGGAGGAGGAATTCACCTCTACTCCTAGGCCAGCTTTTTAGAGCTGAAGCATTCCTTTCCTGTAGAAGACAAGATGGGATTCACTGTCTCTCATCCTCTCTTCTGTTTTCTTATTGCTAGTAACACTTTTAAACCAGGTAGTAGGTATCTGAAGAAGATGGAAGGTGTGAACTGGTGGGTTAGCTCCTGACTTAGAAGTGAAATGAATAAAGCATTTATTAAGTGCTTACTATGTGCAAAGCACTGTGGTTAAGCACTGGGAAAACAAAAAAGATTATCTCTATACTCAAGGAGCTCACATTCTAATGGGGAAGACAACACATAGAAAGTTTCAACTACAAGTCAGATGGCAAGGTCACATAAGTCCTTAGGGTACAGTAGCAAAGCAGAAGATGGTCTATTGTTTAATGCCATTTCTACTGATAAAATCATATAGTTTCTGATTGACACTGAATATTTTAACACATTCTCTCTCTCTCTTTCTCTCTCTCTCTTTCTTTCTCTCCCTCTCTCTTCTCTTTCTCTTCCTCACCTCACCATTTTTTTCTGAAGTGCATTCTTTCCTTTGCCCATATTAAATCATGTAAGTTGTATTCCCTGATGGTAAATGATAAGTTTTTTGAGGACAAGAATTTTGCTGATTTTATCATCATACAGCTATTGATTATTATTGTTATTGAATTAGGAATTGAACATATGTGAACAAGCCCTTATATAGTGTATTAGGTCATATTTCACTGGCATATTTCAGCCCTAACTCAGAAGTTCAAGAGATGCATTATGTAACACCAAATCAAATCCCATGGAAATAGCTTTTATGACCACAAAAAATCTGTCCCATTGTTCCCTTAGTCCCTCACTTAGCATCAGGAATTATTGGAGACATAACCCAAAGGATTCTTTTTTTAATCATTAAAAAAAACTTTTTTCTGGACCTGTAGGAGAAAGAATATCATTATGAACTTGAGGTGTGAAATTATTCATGACATGTCTTTAGTAGGAGATTCATAATTTATATGTAAATAATTATCAGATGTTGGTATACATTCATAATAGTGAACTGAGGTATGATAGCTTTTAAACTTACCAGTAGATTAAACCAAGCCAAGGCTCTCTTTTTAGTCCTTTTTAGGGGTTATCTAAGGTTTTGAGGCCATGTGAATGTACTCAAAGAAGCTAGCTAAACTAGGGTATGCTTGTGAAGTATGAGAACCATCTAAATGTGTACACAAGGTGGATATATTCTATATCATTATTTCTTTTGATTGTTACCTTCTCTATGACTTTTGTCCCTACTAAGTGTACCCTATTTATTACCAGATCAAAATGTAATTCATATGCTATATCTAAGGCTGGTCAAAATGTGTTGGTACCTATGAAAATAAGAAAATATAATTCTTAGAATGTAAGAGTTTCCTAATACTTGGTTTGTACTTTGTGAGGCTTATCAAGGCCATTTGTGATAAGAGAACCAATTGGGATTTGATCCATTAAAGTCATGTATTTTTTTCCCAAAGAGTCATACAGAATCTGGACCTTTTCTATAGTTGGACAGCCTATTGTTTAATGTAATGCAATTATCTATTAAAATTAATATTTCTTTTTTGAATGGGAGATCCTCATCTTTTTTTTTCCTTATTTTTTTGGTTGAATAAAGCAAATTTTGTGGTCTACAGACTCCCTGTATAGAAAAGCAAATAATGACTACATCATATCCAATCTTATGCTTAGGAAACTCCTCTTTCCCTGATAAACCAATCCTTTGCTCCTTTTCCTCACATAAAGCAAGCCCAAATAATTACTCTCACAGAAATCATCTGTCTTCCATGGATTTATAGATATAAACAACATTTTTTTTTCCTACTGAATTTCTTCTATTCTAATTTCCTTAGAGTGGGGCCTGGCCTGAGATGAATGAAAAAAAAAATTCACAACTCCAGCAAGGTCACTGAAGAACTCTCAGAAGAGACAATGAAGGGAAGAGCTGGTTCTAACCAACTTTACCATATGGTTTTCTGCAAAATAAACTATTTCATTTGCCACTAACTTATATTGCTTAGATAAGAACCATGCATGTATGCCAATTCAAGCCTTTCTCTGGTGTCAGTGGGAAAGGTCAGAATGAAACATGGTAGAAATGGCAAAAAGGAGGTAAGGGAAGAAGTGGAAAATTAGATGTGTATCCTGAGTCTGTTGACATTGAGAATAGCTTCTTGGGACTATTTTTCTATTGCAAATCCTGCTTTTTCACCTACACTTTTTCCTTCCTCTTCCACATTCCAGTGTTCTACAGTTTGTATAACATTGCTGAACTTATTGAGACAATCTGGAAAGATGGTAGAATTTCTCTTTCTCAAAAAATGAGATCAACTGGAATAGCTCTGCCATAGAACTAAGGGTTTTAAGATCTGAACCTTCATTATTCTATTATTACTACAGGCCATTGACAAAGACATGAAATAGTTTCACTTACTTGACTGGATTTTACCTGCATCTATGAAAATGATTTCTTAGCAGGTCAGTTAACGTTACTAGATTGATGGGATTTTAAACACAAAAAAATTGAACCTATATCAGATTGCTTGCTCTCTTAGGGGGGATGTAAAGGAGGGAGGAAGAAAAGGAAATTTGGAACTAAAAATCTTATAAAAATGAATGTTGAAAATTGTCTTTATATGTAATTGAAAAAATAAAATACTATTAAACATAAGAAGTTGGACTAATCCAAAATTAGCATGAGCTATGAAGGATTTTCCAAAATTTCCTTATAAAAAAATCCCTTTTCTTTCTTCCTGTGCCAGTGTTCCTGTGAAAGTATGTTTTGGGGGACATACTTGAAAGTAAAGAAAGCTTTGCTGGGTTATTTTTATACATTTTCATTCTTTTCCACAAAGCTCCATTCACCTTCTTTCCACCAAAGCAGTATAATCATGACTAAACAAAAATTTTAGCCCATTGCCCTTTTGGGGAGCTGGCCCATTCTGTAGGTGAGCAGATCTTATCTTCATTTTCCTGATTGCTTCTCATCTGCAGTAATCACTTCATAAACCAGCAGCAGATGAATTTGCTGGCTTGCTTCACAATAAACAAGGGCCTCTGTGGTGAGAAACCTAGGAACACAATCCCATGAGCACTAGCCATCTTTTGTTGGGATGAATAAGTTGGGGATGACCACTTTTGGCTTCTTCTTCCTCTAGGAAGAGTTTGAATGTTTCCTTCCTCCTCTTTGTGCACCTCTTAGGACTCCTCTTCCTTTTAGAAGTGCTTGGAAGAGGTAGCATTTCCTCATTGCCCCTGCCTTGAGTGGTTTTTTTTAATAGTCAGGTATTCCTAAACTGGCTCACTCCTAGAGGGAAAACAGGGTATACTTTCCCCTGACATCTCATGTTTCTCAAATCTGTGGCTTCATCCAGTTGGGTTAGAATTTAGCTTTAACTTCACAGATATCACTGTCCTGACAGGGTATGCTTAGTATACTTGACTCGTTTGTCCTCTGCTGAGTTGACATTCTGAATGAATGAGAAACAGGGTTTCTAGTGCACAAAATAAGGAGAAACTGAGGAGGAAATTGCCCTTTTCATTTTTGTCTCATGCAAGAATGTTTTTAAAAAGTTAACATTGGTGACCCTGGGCAAGTCACTTAACCCCAATTGCCTCAGCAAAAAGTAAAAAAAAAAAAAAAAAAGTTAACATTGGCAGCTCTAGGAGGTGAAGGTCTAGAGTTTGGGATACCACTGAAAAAACAGTGAAAATTCTGTCAGCTTATTTTTTCCTCACCAGCTACTCACTTTCCTCTTATCTAAAATTTTTAGAACCAGGTCAAAAAAGGTTATGAAAAATAAGTAGCTGAGTTTGCTAGGAGATATTTTGGTAGGGAAACCAAATTCCTATTCCTAAGCTACTCATCCCTAGCCCAGGCTCTCCTATTAAATTAATAATTAAAGTTTTGAATCCAGGAAGGAAGAAAAGGAGGGAGAGAAGTATCAAACAAATCCTAGCCTCTTTCATATATTTGCAGCTACTATTGGGGCTGATTGGTATTGACATTGGCATTGTAATGACAGTTAAAAGGTAATTACTATTTAGTAGTAAGATAAAGAACCTGCCAAGCCAGAAGGTTCTTTGTCCTTCCCTAACTACACTTCCACCTATGAAATCAGAGAAACCATTCATTGTAATGCAGTACGACTATGGGCCATGAATAATTTGACCTAAGACTGGATTTTACCTGTATGGATGAAAATGGGAATTTCTAAGCAGGTCAATTAATACTAGTAGATTTATGGGCTTTTAAATACAAGAAGTTGGACTACTCTAATATTAGCATGATCTCCCAAGATTTTCTTATAGAAACATTCCTTTTCTTACTTCCTACGCCAATTATCCTGTAAAAATGTTTCCTAAGAGATATATTGAAAGTAAAAGCTGAGGAAAAACCTTGTTTTTGTAGGTTTTATTTTTTCATTCTTCCAAAGATCCATTCAATAAAAAAAAAAATAAAATAAAATAAAGTGGTGCTTTAGAAATTATGTGGGCCAACTTCTTCATTTAACTTCAGGACTTTGAGGTCCAAGAACATTGTGTGAGTTGCAGAATCACAAGGTTAGAAGGGAGCTCAGTCCCATCTTATACCCAATAACATGCCCAACAAACAGTTTGACTTTGCTGAATCTCTCCAATGAAGGGATACTTCTACCCCTCAGAGCAGTCCATTCTCTTTGAGATAACTTTTTTAGGAAGATTCTCCTTGCATCAAAACTAAATATGCCTCTGTTCAACTTCTTCCCAAATCCTTGGTCTTTCCTTTGGGGTCAAACCTTCCCGGTAACAGCCATATATTGAAAACAGTATTAGATTAGAATCCTTGTTTTATGACTGAAAATCTTGTCCTATATCAGAGGACATAATACGGAAGATTGTCTATCTAAAACCTAAAAGTCAGATAAGGAAGGTAGAGCAAAGTTCAGGATCCAGGAAGGAAAGAGAAGGAAAGGGGAAGGAAAGAAATTTTTAAAAGTAGAAAAAAGAAAAGGAAAAGACTAGAAGGTGGGCAAGAGATTGTCACAAAAAGATAAATAGAAAGTTTGGAGCAATAGTAAAAATGCTATCAAGCAGTCAATATAGAATCACTATTATCCCCTCCCCTCCCATTTTTATTGTAATACTAGTTCATAATTCTTTTTCTCTTTTGGTCTCAAATTAAGTGAATTCATCCCCTATTCAGGTTTATTGAGCAGAGATGGGTGGGATCTCTTTTGGATTCTTACACTGCACCCTGTTTTTATAAATACCCCACTGGGAGAATGAGGCTGTGTGGAATTGAGTGAAGATACTCATATAGGAATATAGCTTTAAACTATATCCTTAATTGTGACTTGAGACTATATAATAACAAATAGAGCTACAGCTAAAAATTGCTGGTATTTGCCCCTGCTGTTTCTTACCACCTCTTATTAATTAACATTTAAGTACTTCTTTTAAAAGCAATTTATTCTTTTGTTTCTGGGTTAGATTTTCACAATTAGGTTGTAAGCATGGACTTCCCCAAACAATAGAGGAAAAGGCCAGGTAGGGGTGGGGGCTTCTGCATTCAGGATATTTAATCTTGTGTTTTGCAGTCCATACATACTTTGTGCTTCTTTTGCTGACACTTTGTTAGATGGGATATCAGATGGGAGATGCCCTTTCTCTGGAGATTGTAGTAAACCCTTTTTGCTTTTTCTTACTCTAAGAGTCTCTGATTGTTTTTGTGGTCGATACTATACCACACAGTTTGGGATATTTCGTTCTGGGATATTTCCTGTTCGAGGGGTCTCTCCTATACAGAATCCTGGGGCAGGCATCCTCCAGAGAATTCTCCAGTGGTCCTTGGACTTGGCTCAGGAACTCCTGCTCTGATCAGGTAAACTCCCAAAGAGAGAAAGCAAAGACGGAAGTGAGCTAACAAAAATAGAGGATTAATTCAGCTCAGGAGATAAGCCAGCTGAGAAAAGTTTGCAGTCAGTCCCACAGCCCAGAAAGCAGGAACTGGTGAAGAGAGGAGAAATTCTGCCAAGTAACTGGTGAGCTGTCTGGATGACTGAGATTGGCTTTGAGATAATTTAGGCATTTAAAGCCTGTAAAAGGCTTCCCCTTCTCTTTGATATTGAGGAAACCTTAGGTGATTCAGTCCATAAGGATTTTCTTATTTTCCTTTGGTGAGATCAGATGAGTCCTCCATTAGAGAGGACAAGAAAACTATGAATCATGGGAAAGGAACAATCTAAAGTAGCTGGCTCTGAGAACCTATTTAGTATTGCCCAAATATAGCCCTTTAGGTAAATAGGCTTAAGAATTGGGATAAAGTACCAAAATGTACAGGGAAGGACAAAAAATGATTAAATACTGTTGTTTTTTTGGGTAGACACCCCAATCAGAGGAGATGTCTTCTGGCCAAGGTACAGATCTTCCAAGGTCTGGGTGTGCCAAAAATTGAATCAGTATGTGAATTCAAAGGAGCCTGTTAATTCTAAGGAGAGTGAATATGCAGCCTTGTGGTTGCTGACTGTGGGACAATCTGTTTTGAGGGAGGAGGAAGAAGGGGCAGAGAAATTCTATCCTTGAGACCCCCGTCCATACTTCCTCCTTCCTATGCCCCCCCAAGCTGGCCACACTCCTAAGGCTTTGGCCCCAAAACTTCCCTGGTAGGAGCCAAAGAAGGAAGCTCAAATGATTTAAAACCATTAACTATTTATTTCCTCTCCTCCTGGCCCTCTTTGGAGGGAGCTTAAGCAAATAAAGGATCAAGAAAACTTTCCACTCCACAAAGACTAGCTTGTTCCCACTTAGAGAGGTCCTACTCTCCTAGGGATGAACTGGGTTGTAAAACCTCCCCTGAGTAGCATGGATGTAAGAAACTTTAAAAAAGAGATGAAAGCCCTTTTAGAAGATCCATATAGTTAGTGGAACAGTTTGACTAATTCCTAGGTCCTAACAGCTACACCTAGCTGAAATTGATGTTAATCTTAGGGGGATCCTCTTCACTGGAGAAGAGCAGGGGCAGATTAAGAGAGCTGGGATAATGCCCAGGGAGGACCCAGAGAAGAACAAAAATTCCCCTTTCAAGATCCCAATTAGGATCGTCACAATACAGCTCATTAAGAAAGTATGAGGGATTTAAATCAAATGAATTTTCAGGGTATTGGAAATGCAGTCCCTCAAAGTCAAAATATGAATGAGGCAACAGAAATTAAGAAAAGAAACCTCCTCAGCTTTTTAAAATAGACTCAAGGAACATGTAAGGAAGTATTCAGGGTTAATGATGCTACAGCCAACGTCTGCTTTGGGTATACTTTACCAATTCATGGCCAGATATAAACAAAAAGCTTCAGAAACAAAGAGGGGTGGCAGACTAACTCTTGGATGAATTATTAGAAATGGCCCAGAAGGTGTAGGTAGCCAGAGGTACCAAAGAGAAGAGAAATTATGTTACAGTCCCTCAAACAAGAAGAGCAGACTAAAGTTATGCTTCAGATGGTACAAACAGTTGCTAAGTCTATAATGAAAAATCAAGGGCAACCTAGTAGAGACAGGGGAAGGAGGGTTTTTTACCCTAAATCCCAGGTTACAAGAGAATCAGAAAGAAAAGGAGTAGACTGCCCAGTACAAACTCCACTAACGTGTTTCAATTGTGGACTAGGACACATAAAGGAGGATTGCTTACAGAGGAAGAGGGAACAAAAGATCTACTCCCTCATAGAAAAGGAGAAGGGGTGTCAGGGACACATCGAAAGAATCCAACAGCCCTTGATAAATTTAAGAGTGGGACCAGACAAAGAGGAATTGGTTTTCTTGATAGATACTGAGGCTACTAGATCCTCTGTAACTCAGTTGTTTGGGGGTCCAGATCATCCAAAGAAACTCTCTTAATTTTGGGTGTAAAAGGAGAAAAATGTATTGTACCTCTTACTGAGGTTTTAGAATTAAAATATGCTGGGGTGCTGACTTTGGGGAAATTACTGCTAGTCCCAGAGGTGTAAATCTGTTAGGAAGAGATTTAATTACCAAATTGTCTATCCAACTGATACCAAAAGAAACTAAGATTATAACCAATCAGAAGAATGTTATTGAGAAAAGAGGAAGAAAATAGAATTAATCCTGAGGCTTGGGCTTGGCCCCATTACAGAGGCCAAGTAAATATAACCCCCATAAGATTTAGATTGAAGGACCTAAATATGGTGGTTAGGATCAGACAATACCCTGTTCCTTTGGAGGGGAAAAAAGGATTAGTAATGGATGGATTACTAGAAACCTGCATATCTCCCTTTAATACCCCAGTACTACCAGCTAAGAAGGGAGATAGATCCTATAGGTTGGTGCAGGATTTGATGGAAATTAATAAAATAGTCTTCCTTTCTCATCCAGTAGTACCAGATCCATATACAATAATGGGAAAGATTTTTGAAGCCAGTAAGTGGGTTTAGTGTTGTAGACTTAAAAGATGCCCCCTGGGCTTGTCCCCTAGATCCTGAAAGCAGGGATATTTTTGCCTTTGAATGGGAAGACCCAGATACTGGAAGAAAACAGCCTTATAGGTGGTGCATTCCACTCCAGGGATATACAGAATCCGCTAACCTATTTGGGCAAGTACTAGAAATTATTTTGGGAAAATTTACCCCCAGGTACCTAGATCTTGCGATATGTTGATGATTTATTGATCACTGGAGAAAAAAAGAGGTGGTTAGTGATACCTTCACTGAATTACTAAACTACCTAGGGAAGGAGGAGCTCACAGACTCAAAGGAAAGCTACAATTTGTAAAAAGGGAAGTAAGCTACTTGGGGCACCTAATTAGTGAGGAGAGTAAGAAACTAGATCCTGAACATGTCTGGTATCCTCCAGACCCCATTGCCAAAAAATATATATATATATTTCTAGGATTAACAGGATATTATAGAAATTGAATTGATTCATATGCTACTTTGACAAAACCCCTATACCAACATCTATTGGAAGAGGAGCTTGACATAGTAAATGGGAAGTGGTAGGACAAAGGAGTTTCCAACAATTAAAGGAAGCTTTTTAATATCTCCTCCTGTGCTGGCCCTCCCCTCCCTAGAAAGACTTTTTCATTTATTAATGTGGATCAGGGAACAGCATTAGGGGTATTGGCACAAAAAAGAAACAAAAGAGACCTGTGGCCTTTCTCCTCTGACTATTGGGTCCTGTATCAAGCTGTTGCAGCTACAGCTATATTAATGGGGAAAAGCAGAAAACTCAACTTTTGGAGGTAGTCTCATAGTCAGTGTTCCCCACTAAGTAAGGTCCATACTAAATCAAAGGGCCAGGAGACGGCACACTGACTCCAGAATTCTGAAATATGAAGCCAAACTCCTAGAAAAAGATGATTTGATATTAGCCCAAGATCATCACTTAAACCCTGCTTCTTTTCTAACCATTGCTGCTGGTCAGGAAGGCCTAGGACAAAATGTTTAAAATTACTGATTTTCACACAAAAACACGGAAGATCTACAAGAAGCCCCAATCCCAGGGGTTAGTAATTTATTCATAGACGGATCTTCCTGAGTGGTAAAAGGGAAAAGGAGAAATGGATATGCTATAATTGATGGAGATAGGAGTACAATAGTTGAGGCTGGGGGATTGCCAAAAACATGGTTTGCTCAGATATGTGAACTTTATGTATTCAATCAAGCCCTGAAGTTATTGAAGAAGGAAATATTTATACTGATTCAAATTATGCCTGGGGTGGTGGTGGTACATATGTTTAGAAAAATTTGAGCAGAAAAGGGTAGGGTCAGCAGTAAGGGTAAGAAATAGCCCTCCCTATATTGTTACTACAAGTCCTTGAAAAACCTCTTACTGCCTGAGACTATTGCCATTGCAGGTGTAAATGTGCATCAGGCTGGTCAGTCCTTTGAAGCTGGAGGAAACCAGATGCAATGAGGAAGCAAGAAGGGCAGGGAATGGGGAATCTGAAGGGGCTGACCCCTTGTTGGTCTTGATCCTCTCTTTTACTCCATGTCTAGCCATTCCTCTTTTGTTGGAAGGGCAGAAATGAGGAGCCCAAGAGTTGGGAGCCAGGAGGACTGTAATGGTAAATGGTGCCTCCCTGATTCGGGAAGTGCTGAATAAAGCAAGTGTGAGGCAGATTTTACTACAAGGCAGCCCTTGGACGTCCAAAACCTGTGCGATACAGTCTTGACCTAGCTCGTATCTCCTGGCCTGGGGATGGTTGTCTTATTTGTCGAAGGACCAGGCCCCAGCAGGCAGGAGGCCCTGGGGAATATGACTGTTTCAGAGCACACAGGAGGACTCTAGTGAGCTGCTTTTGAGGGGTCACCTCAGATACCTGCTTGTCATAACAAACCATCTGACCTCACGGGCAGAGGCCTTCCCAGTGACACAAACTAGGACTTGGGCTGTTAGTCATATCTTATTGGAACAAATTATTCTGGTATGGGGTGGTGGAGAGGATAGACTCGGACTGGAGGACTCATTTTACCTCTTAAGATTCTCCAGTCCTTGGCAAAGGCCTTGGATGTTACCTGGGAGTTTCATACTACTCCTTGGCACTCTTCTTCCTCGGGTAAGGTGGAAAGAATGAACCAGGAGATCAAGAGGCAGTTACTAAATTAGCCTAAGTAAAACAATTGCCGTGGACTAAAGGCCTCCCTCTAGCCCTCCTCAAAATTAGGACTAAACCCCGGAGGGATATATTGAATTATCCCCCTATGAATTCTTCTTTGGATATACTTATCCAGGAAGAGGAGAACCACCTCTTCTTCTACTTGACAGAAATAAATTCCTCAGGAATTGTGTGCTCTCTAACAAAACATTTGATTGCAGAATAAAGGGCTGATTGCTCAGATTCCACCGTTAGGGTTTCCTGTAAACAAATTTCAGCTCAGGGATCCATCCCTCCTAGGAGGGATCTTTCCAAGTCTTGCTAATGTCTGACACTGCTGTGAAGACCAAAGAGAAAGGCTGGAATCACTAGACTCAAACTAAGGGATCCAATTACTGTTCCCACTGAGTGGACTGTGTATTCAAACCATTCTGGTGACTTCATTAGGTGGATGCATGAGCCTTGAGAATGAGTAGGAAGTTTGTGATCTACCTGTTTGTTTTAGCATTTCTGGTGTTGCTGACTTTAATGATAGACATTTTTATTTATGAAAAGGTTACCTATTTTGATTATTGGATACACAAGTGGTTGGGGTGATAAATGGCCTCCAGTTGGGAGTTGGGAGTACAAAACTCCATTTTGTATACTGAATAAATTCATTAGACTCTAGACCATGGTCTGTCAGATCACAAAAGTGCTGGATTCATTAGTAGACCAAACCACTCAGACTATATATCTCCCTGTCTGCTTCCCCCTTGTGATACAGTTTATCACAAAGAGTACAGACATTACTGGTCAGGATAATAAAGACTGAACAACCTGGAGAAGAAGGTCTAGTTAGATAAGGTTGGACCCCAGAAGAGAAAAAGGGCAAGCCAGGTCCAAAGAATGGCAGCCTGAGAACAAGCTGGTTGAAGAAATGTGTCAAGAATTGTATGAGAGATCTTCAAAGGATAATAAAAGCAGAGTGATTATGTGGAATTAATTGAGTGAAGACACTAGTAGGAATGTAGCCTTAAACTACAGCCTTAAATGTGACTTGAGACTTTATAATAATTAGAGGTATAGCTAAAAGTATGTTTGTCCCCTCCTGTTTCTTACCAACTCTTTATTAGCATTTCAGTACCTCTTTTAAAGGCAATTCTATTGTTTGGGGGTAATATCTTGATTAGAATGTAAGCTCTTGACTCCCCAAAACTAGGGGAGAAAAGTCCAGGTGAAAATGGGGGCTTCTGCATTCAGGGTATTTAATCTTGTGTTTGAAGTTTATTTTGTGCTCCATTTGCTGACAAACACCTTGTCAGATGGGAGATGCTCTTTCTCATGAGATTTCAATAAACCTTTTTTTTCTTTTTCTTAACTCTGAGAGTCTGATTGTTTTTGTAGTGGACATTTGTCCCACATAGGGTCTTAAAAGGTTTCTAGAGCCTTTTCTCCAACTTTTAATTTGGTGTCAGCCTTTCACTAATCAGAGAATATCACTTTTTCCACTATCTCAGGAATAAATAGCTTAGTAGTTCTTCAGTCATCTTTGTGTCTCTATTTGGAGTTCTCTTGGCAAAGATACTGGAGTGATTTGCCATTTCCTTCTCCAACTTATTTTACAGATGAAGAAATGGAGGGGAACAAAGTTAAATAATTTACCCAGGATGACAAGCTAGTGTCTGAGGCCAGATTTGAACTCAAGAAAATGAGTCTTCCTGACTCAAGCCCCACGTTCTGTCCACTGTGCCACTAACTATCCTAAGCTTAGTAAGATTTCCCAGAAATTTGCAGATCAGGGAATTATATCACCAGTGCAATATATAACTATAATAGTTAAAGGCAAGGGATGGTGTGAAGTTCAAATGAGCTAATGGATATAATGTACTTGTCAATGAATTAATGTTTTTTTATCATTGTTATCTTTAGCATGCAGTGATTAGATCTCTAGTCTGATGATGATTCGTTCTCCTGAGTCTTCTACTTCAATCTTTCTGAGTCCAAAGCAGTATTAATATAATGATACACAGGTATGCTAGTAAATGTTTAACAACTGAGCATGAAAAAAGAAAAAAAAAATACAGGTACCCTTCTAAGTTTACTCTGCATTAGTAATACTGTCTTAAGACTAGTCAACAAAATAATATATCAAGTCTTGATTTGTAGTGTTACTGATTTCTGAGATATAAAATGCTTAGACTGAAATTTTTAGCAGTGGGCTCTCAGCAAGCCATAGGCTCTGTTAAAATTAGTCTCCAGTCTAACCCTGGCTATTGCCAGCACTTAAAAAATATGAGCATTTATAGATATCAGTGTGGTGTCAATAGTCTTATCAGTCATGTGGCATAGGTTTCACAGTTCCAGAATTAAATTCAGTATAAGTTTTAAGATCATTGAGATCAGGAACATAATCACTTTTTTTTTTTAATTAAGGTATCTGAAATCTTTATTTAGCACTAGGTTTTTTTTTTGGTGTTTTTTTGTTTTGTTTTGTTTTGTTTTTTTTAAGTTAATACTTGGCATACAGTAAGAGGTTAAAAATGACTGTTGAATGAATTATGAACAATTGAATCATAATAAGAGTCTAAGAAAGATTATGTGACCTCAAAGAGATCATGTAAAGGACTCTTTCTTACCACTATCATTCAAAACGTGTTTGAAATAGCCTAGATAGATCCTATGCTCATATTTCAAGTCATTAAAAATTAATTTTCACCTTTCTCTTACTAGAACCTAGTATCTACCATAATTCATAGGACTAAAGAAGATGCTAACTTGGGAGCAGTGAATTAATTGAGGAACTAGGATTGATCCATGACAAAAGAAACCACAGAATAGTCAGTTAGAAAAATTTGGCATTAGACATAGTTCTCATAGATTGTTTGTGATTTAATTCATTCAATAAACTGAATTTTCAGAGGTACTTTTGGCAAAATTGGCTGAATAAGAGATTATGTTCAAGACCATCTTACCTCTATCTCAAAAAAGCAATAGGTTTACCAAATAGATTAAAGAAAAAAACATAACAAATAGCAAAGATAATAGAGAACTGGGTATGGGAGGGCATGAGGAGGAAAAAGAGAAACTTAAGGAAAATTGAGAAAAAAAATGTAGAAAGGTATGCTTTAAATGAATGTGAAGAAAAGAAGGAATTCTATTCTCCACTATCTGGACTATGAAAGAGAAATCGGTAAACTTAAGGACTTCTGAGCAAGCCTGAAAAGAGGAATACTACTGAGATCTCCCATTGTACTTCAAAAAAAACCTAGTTTACCCCCAGATCAAATAATGATCAATAAAATGAGAAATTATAGTAAATGGCTTCTTCCATCTCAACACAGTACCAAAACTCAACCAGAAGATTCCAAATAATAGGATGGAGCTAAAAACAAAGTCAAGAGAATCACTGGCAGAACTAGTAGCCTCTAAAATGAGATATTTGATTTGAAGGACAGTGTCAGGAGGCAAAAGATTGAAAAGTATAAGCTTTTTGAAATTAAACCACTGACCTAGAAAGCATGTCAAAGAATTAAGAATCATTGGATTCCCTGAAAACTATGATTAAAAGAAAAAAGCCTGGATTCTATATTTCAGTCATGAAAGTTATACCTATTGGAACAGGAGAACAGAGTGAAATCTATCATTTCCTAAAGAAACTTCAAAAGAACACTTCTCAAAAATAGCATAGCCAAAATCCAAAAAGAGAATACAGCAAGCAGGAATTAAAATACCAAACTTAGAATCATAGAACACATGGCAACTGCTTCTGTAGATAAGGGGATCTTGAAACATAATCTTTTGTTTTGTTTTTGTTTTATTTTTAATATTTAATTTTTCCAAATTTTCCATGCAAAAATAGCCTACGTTCACTTTTGCAAAACCTTATGTTTCATATTTTTCTCCCCCTCTCCCCTCCTTTCCTCTTCTTTCTCCTCCCCAGGAAAATAAGCAATTCAATATAGGTTAAACATGTACAATTCTTCCAAACATCTTAACATATTCATCATGCTGCACAAGGAAAATCAAATCAAAAGGGGAAAAAACATGAGAAAGAAAACAAAAAGGTAAAAATACTTGCTTTGATCCACATTGTTTCCATAGTTCTCTCTCTCTGGGATGCAGATGGCCCTTTCCAACTCAAGTCCATTTGAATTGCCTTAAATTACCTCATCATAGTTCATCATTACATAATCTTGTTACTGTATACAATGTTCTCTTGGTGAAACATAATATTCTAAAAAGTAAAAGATTAAGAACTTACAACCAAGAAAATTTATTCTACAAAATGTGATCTCATAGAAGGGGAAAAGTAGATCTTTAACTGAAGATCTTTAAATTTCAAGCAAGGAAATAATTTCAGAGAACCTATGGCAGTATGAGCTAATATAGTGAACAAAACCAAGAAAATAGTTTCAAAAAGGATAAGAACATCTAAAGAAAACTTTTAAATACAAGCAGGGAGTAGAAAAAGAAGGGAAGAATGGAGCCTGGCAATGGTTTGAGAAAGCAATCTATAGGTGGTAGATGATGCAGGAGACATGAAGATTTCATACCTTAAACATAATGCCTGAGCAAAATCTAGGTGGCAAAGCAAAAGAGAAAATTTAAATATCTCTTTGCTCCATTGAAGATAGGAAATAAAGAATAGAATTCAGCAGGGGAAGGAAATATATAAAACATTCTAGATTCCATTAGTTATTAAAAGCAGCTTTCATAACATGAAAAATAAAATAATTCAACAATCTTCAAAAACTTTCTACTGAAACTTATATGCCATTAAGAAATCAGAGGAGAGAGAATATGGAAAGAAGAATAAACAGAAAATTCCCAATTGTCTGAATGGACATAGTCTTGACACAATGAAGGCTGAGTACAGTTATATCAAGGGGGTAGAGTGCGTGACAAACTCTTTGCAAAAATCAGAAATCAATAGAGCTTTATAAGAGCCATATTGTTTCTAAATGTTTCACAGTAGCAAAGCACTTTATCCTTATATCCTTCCAGATGCAACTTTGAGCCTATCTGATATAACAGGAGACATCATTTATCTCCTGTCCAAGAGTGGGAACAATCAGATCTCTTCAAGTATAAACCAATTACATGTGTCTATACGTTATATTTGCAAGAAAATTATGTAAGCTGAAGAACAAAAGCAATGAACCCAAAGTCCCAGGTATAAATATAATTTTTTAACCATTCGGAAATGATTGAATAAACCTTCCCAAAGTACAATAAGTTGATTTAATCCAAAATCAAAATCCTTAACTTGTGACTTGTTCATATACATTTGTATCTTTGTATGTAGTGACAGAAAATGGATCCAAATACAGTGAAAATCCTAAAGCAAAGATGTCAGGGTTGCTCCCTGTAACTTCCTAAGGGCCCACAGAATGCCAGAGTATCAGGAATCAGGTTGAAATGTAATTGGGAAATTTACAAAATAAAAATAGAGCATAGATACTGTTAATTTGTAATTTTCGGAGGCAATTACTAGTTGTTTTGACACCATTATCCTAGGGTATTTGATAACCTCAGGAAAAATCATTTTTTTAAAAAAACAGGGCACCTCAAAATAATTCACACAAAATGGGTCACTTTTTTTCAAGAAACTAGTTTTTAAGTCCCATCATGAACTAATTATAATTCCATTATCTGCTCCTTTAAATAGAACTAAACATGAGTTTAAAGTTAGAGGTAATTAATTCCTTGGTGTATAGGGAGGGCATCTTCTATAAAAATAGTAAATGGCTTCTTCCATCTCAACACAGTACCAAAACTCAACCAGAAGATCCCAAATAATAGGATGGAGCTAGAAACAAAGTCAAGAGAATCATTGGCAGAACTAGTAGCCTCTAAAAGGAAATATTTGATTTGAAGGACAGTGTCAGGAGGCAAAAGATTGAAAAGTATAAGCTTCTATATTCCTTCTATAAAATACATTAATCAGCTTTCTTGTTACATGGAATCCCTCCAATGATATAAACAGGGCATGTGGACTTGATAAGTAAGACATTCTTTATGTACATCAGTTATAAAAAGGGTGATGGTGATATTTATATAACACTTAAAAGGTTTGTAAATCACTATAGATGAGTTACGTATTTCATGGAGAGATAGATTAATGTTCTTGAATTTGAATCTTGAATCAAGCTCCAGTTGAACAGGTGGATAAAGATAATATACACAAATATCACCCCCTTCATGCAAGATGTATTGAATTTAAAACTATCAAGGAAAAGACTTTGGCTGAATACATTACACAGATATATTGGCTTATTGAAATAAAAGCTTAATGGAATGAATGTTTTAAAGCAATAAACATTTATGGTCTAGTAGCCTTTGAAGTATGATTTCAGAATTGTAAAGTAGACCAAATCTATAGATTTGGGGGAAAAAATCCTATTAAAAGCCCGTACAATGTTAATAACCTAAAGATCACTTTAAAGGCAATTATAACAAGATTTACATTTTCATGCTAAAAAAGAAAAGACAGTATTAAAAGTTTATAAGAGCATATGATAATTGGGTCAAAAACCTATAGAAATACTTTTAAAATAAGTAGACATCACGTCAAGAAATAATAAAGGCTGATAATAGGAATATGACACTGTATTTGTCTAATGAAGAGTTGTCAAACATAAGGCCCCCTGGCTGCCTAAAACACTCCTATGTGACCTGAATCAGATTAAAATGTAATTGGGGAATGTTCAACAAAATAAAAATACAACAAAGCAGATATATTACATTTAAACCTTATGTATGGATTAGTGTTATCCAGGTTTTTTTGTTTTGTTTTGTTTTGTTTTTTGCTGAGGCAATTGGGGTTAAGTGACTTGCCCACAAGTCACACAGCCAGGAAGTGTTGTGTCTGAGGTCAGATTTGAACTCAGGTCCTCTTGACTACAGGGCTGGTGCTCTATCCACTGCGCCACTTACCTGTCACAGTTAGCCAGTTTTTAAAGTTTTGACACTGGTCTAATATAACACAAGTAGCTTAGCTCTAGCTATAGCCTATGAAACAACTTATGATCCAAGCATAGAATCAAAAAACTCTCCATGGATGATAATCCAAGTGAAAGGATCAACCCAGAAACATTAAACAAATGACTAAATCATGTGAATTTAATAAGCAGGTTTCCCATGGTAACTAAAGGCCAGGTTATCACCACCAGAAACTATAGAAGGATAATCATTGAGAATCCATATTAACAATCAATAGAGGAGTAGCTAGGTGGCACAGTGGATAGAGCACCAGCCCTGAAGTCAAGAGGACCTGAGTTCAAATCTGGTCTCAGATACTTAATACTTCCTAGCTGTGTGACCTTGGGCAAGTCACTTAACCCCAATTGCCCCAGCAAAAAAGCAAAAAAAAAAAAAAAAAAGGAGGTAGTAACACTGTTATACATCATTTCAGAATGTAAAAACTTAGTATCTACCAAAGAACTAGCAATATGTGATTTGGTACTTTGAATTAGATATTAGAAGCTTCCTACTTTTAATGAAATAAGAAAGACAAATCCTCATGCTACAAATATAGAATTCAAAATGTTCTTGAAACTTTAATATCCTGAACTGGAAGCAGGGAATCAGCATAAACCAAATTGTTGATTACAATCAGAACATTGGTTTTTAAAACACAATTTTTAATGTCTTCATAGAACTATGTTATACCTAGAGCAGCAGCCCTGAAGTCAGGAGGACCTGAGTTCAAATCTGGTCTCAGAAACTTAACAGTTCCTAGTTGTGTGACCCTGGGCAAGTCACTTAACTCCAATTGCCTCAGCCAAAAACAAAACAAAAAACTATGTTATACCAAGGAAAGGAATGTATAATCCCTTGGGGATATCCAACACTGTGGAAGTGCAAAGGAACATATTCCCAGTGCATTAGAATATACTGCCCTAAGAATAAGAATATACTGTCTTAATGATAGAAAAATGGTAAATGTCATGCAAAATGTGAATGTATAGAGGAGGTCCAATTCAGTCTCATTCCTCAGAATACAGAGTACTTTCCAACATATCTGGCCACCTCCTTCATGAGTTAAATGGTAATTTTTTTTTTTTAGGAAACAAAAGTAAAAAACAAAAAGGGGGGGAGTGAGAACTTTGATTTTTCTTAAAGATTAAAGAATAGAGATTTAATTTTTCATAATCACTGTGAGAGAGGGAGAGAATAGGACATAAGATTTCAGATTAGACCTAACGGGGAAACGAATAAGAGGCAATATAATCAACTCTGCCTTTGAAGAAGGTATCACAAATGTGTGCCAAGTTATGTTGACATTTATTAAGCACCATGTGCCAGGCACTGTGCTAACAACAAATATGTGTTATTCATAATAATTAGATGAGGAGAATGGACAACAAGAAGTATTCTGAACCACCTGCCATCTGTGCAGGGAGAAAGAAAGTTAAGGAAAAATAATTTTAGTAAAACTCAAAGAACTTGATATAAAATAGAGAAAAGTAAATTGAAGAAGGGATTGGATGAAAGAAAATGATATCAGGTTATACATACAAATATATATTATTTATATATATAAATATGTGGGAAATTTGTGTGTGTGTGTGTATAGGAAATTTTCAGTGCCCTTTGGAATGAAAATCCAAAGAAATCTGCTTGCACTTCTAAGGGGATGCTAGAAAAATTTTGATGTGCAATTTTACACAAACTATATTGAATGGTCATATGCCCTGAGAGAATCGTGGAAGACTTTTCACCTAAGATAGCTGGTTTCTTAAATAATGGTAAGAAGGTAAGCTCTAGTTCTATGTCCTAGATCTTTTTCAGGGAGAGCACTGTACAGTCTGGGAAGCACCAAGATAGGATACTGATTTTCGTGGCTTTTTCTTTTCTTTATTATCTTTGGGTTAGAGAAGCTCCAAGTCAGACATTGATTAACAAGCAAGCAGTAATCACTTTAAACTTTCTAAAACATTCTTGAGGACACTCCATTGGTCACTGAGATGAGGATTGGACATGTTGGCACAAATTGAGTCTTAAGGAATAAATTATGAAGACAGAAAATATAGTATTTTCTAAAAGTCTTAGTGCAGTTTAAAGATCACTATACATGTAAGAGAAAGATAATGATATACCCAAATTGCAGGTAGATCATGGTAGACATTGGTCAAGTCTTTGTACATTATAAAAGATAAAGTTAGGCTGTAGGCTATGGCACAGTCAAAAAATCCAGGCACTTGGGAATCTGGGAATACTGCAGTTCAGTAGCATCTGCCACAAAAGCAGCTAGAACACGATGTTTTCTTCATTTCTTGGACAAAAGTCTTTACAGTGGTAATATAGCCCTTGTCATCTCTAAGGAAAGGAGAGATTTAGGTGCTTTTCCAAATAAGAATGAGAACTGTATTCTTAGGCATCTTTGCCTTTAATGATTTTATAACTGTATCCTTATAGGCTGTAAACCTTTTATACCACTTCCTTGTGTGGGGCCAATCACTTACAAACTCCAATCTCTAGGTTAAGAATAGGTGGTATCAGACTAATAAAACAATCCTCAAGAAAGATTTTAGATATGAAAATATATGGTAACAAAACAGAAATGAATTGTGTGTGTGTTTGAAAACTTAGGAAACTAGCAAATTAACCTCAAGAAAACCTTTAAAAAGTATTGAAAATTTTAGACAAGCTAACAAAAAGCATATATCATAAAAACAAAACAGGAAAATCACATAATTATATGCACTATAGATAATGAAACTTTATAGTAAATATGGTCAAAAGGCAGAGTACAAAAATACTTAAAAGTAAAAGCAAATTGAATATAAGAAGACCTCAACCTTAAAACAATTGTGGGAGACTTCACTGTACCCATTGCATACTTAGAAAATCCTCCATATAGTCATAAAAAATTGTAGTTATAAACAAAATGTTGGGGAAGGAAAAGCTAGATTGATCTTTGGAGTAAAAAGTCTTGAGTTTAAATCTCAATTCTGTATATTTTTAAGTTAAATTTTTTAATTTTAATTTAATTGATAGCTTTGCAATCATGGTCAAGACACTTAACCTTTTTGTGCCTTGTTTTATTGTTTAGTCATTTCAGTTGTGTCTTGAGTCTTCATGACCCTGTGTGGGTTTTCTTGGCAAAGATGCTAGAATGGTTTGCCATTTTCTTCTCCAGCTCATTTTACAGATGAGGAAACTGAGGCAAATAGGGTGAAGTGCCTTCCCCATGATCACACAAATAATTAGTATATTAAGGTCAGATTTTAACTCACAAAGGGGAATCCTCCTTGACTCCAAGCTTGGAATTCTATACACTGCACCACCTTGTTCATACCTTGGTTTCATCATCCATAAAATAAGGCTAATGATTGAATTACCAATATTGTTATCTTTGTTGTGAGGCTCAAGTGAGAAAATATTATGTAAATTTGACCCAAAGATATTTTAAAAGAAGGAAAGGGCCCCACATGTGCAAAAATGTTTGTGGCAGCCCTTTTTGTAGTGGCTAGAAACTGGAAAGTGAGTGGATGGCCATCAATTGGAGAATGGCTGAACAAATTATGATAATATGAATGTTAAGGAATATTATTGCTCTGTAAGAAACGACCAGCAGGATGATTTCAGAGAGGCCTGGAGAGACTTGCATGAACTAATGCTGAGTGAAATGAGCAGAACCAGGAGATCATTATACACGACAACAACAATACTATATGATGATCAAATCTGATGGCCATGGCTCTCTTCAACAATGAAATGCTTCAAACCAGTACCAGTTGTTCAGTAAAGAAGGCCATATACACCCAGAGAGAGGGACATGAGATATGGACGATAACATATCATTTTCATGTTCTATATTGATGATTGCTTGCATTGGGTTTCCTTTATCAGATCTTTTTTTGTTCATGTAGATACAATTGTTCTTGCACAGCAAGATAAGTATGGAAACAGAAGAGGAAATAAATTACCTAAATAGTCCCATTTCAGAAAAAGAAATAGAACAAGTCATTAATCAACTCCCTAAGAAAAAATCCCGAGGACCAGATGGATTTACATGTGAATTCTACCAAACATTTAAAAAACAGTTAACTCCAATATTATATAAACTATTTGAAAAAATAGGGAATGAAGGACTCCTACCAAACTCTTTTTATGATACAGACATGGTACTGATACCTAAACCAGGTAAAACAAAAACAGAGAAAGAAAATTATAGACCAATCTCCTTAATGAATATTGATGCAAAAATCTTAAATAAAATATTAGCAAAGAGATTACAGAAAATCATTCCTAGAATAATACACCATGACCAAGTAGGATTTATACCAGGAATGCAGGGATGGTTCAATATTAGGAAAACTATTAACATAATTGACTATATTAATAACCAAACTAACAAAAACCATATGATAATCTCAATAGATGCAGAAAAAGCATTTGATAAAATCCAACATCCATTCCTATTAAAAACATTAGAGAGTATAGGAATTAATGGACTTTTCCTTAAAATAGTCGGTAGCATCTATTTAAAACCATCAGCTAGCATCATATGTAATGGTGATAAACTGGAACCATTCCCAATCAGATCAGGGGTGAAACAAGGTTGCCCACTATCACCATTACTGTTCAATATTGTATTAGAAATGCTAGCCTTGGCAATAAGACAAGAAAAAGAGATTAAAGGAATTAGAGTAGGTCATGAGGAAACCAAATTATCACTCTTTGCAGATGATGTGATGGTCTACTTAGAGAACCCTAGAGAATCAACTAAAAAACTATTAGAATTAATCCACAACTTTAGCAAAGTTGCAGGATACAAAATAAATCCACATAAATCATCAGCATTTTTATACATCAACAAAATGCAACAGCAAGAGATACAAAGAGAAATTCCATTCAAAATAACTATCGATAGTATAAAATATTTGGGAATATATCTGCCAAGGGAAAGTCAGGATCTATATGAGCAAAACTACAAAACACTCTCCACACAAATAAAGTCAGATCTAAACAATTGGAAAAACATCAAGTGCTCTTGGATAGGTCGAGCGAATATCATAAAGATGGCAATACTACCTAACCTAATCTATCTATTTAGTGCTATACCAATCAAACTCCCAAGAGATTATTTAACTGAACTAGAAAAAATAACAACAAAATTCATCTGGAAAAACAAAAGGTCAAGAATTTCAAGGGAATTAATGAAAAAAAATGCAAATGAGGGTGGCCTAGCTGCACCAGATCTAAAACTATATTATAAAGCAGTGGTCACCAAAACCATTTGGTACTGGATAAGAAATAGAGTAGTGGATCAGTGGAATAGGTTAGGTTCACAGGACAAAATACTCAATGACAATTGTAATCTAGTGTTTGATAAACCCAAAGACCCCAGTTTTTGGGATAAAAACTCACTATTTGACAAAAACTGCTGGGATCATTGGAAACTAGTCTGGAAGAAATTAGGCATTGACCCACACCTAACACCATATACCAAGATAAGGTCAAAATGGATTCATGATCTAGGCATAAAGAATGATATTATAAACAAATTAGAACAATGTAGGATGGTTTACCTCTCAGACCTGTGGAGGGGGAAGGAATTTGTAACCAAAGAAGAACTAGAGGTCATCATTAATCACAAAATAGATAAGTTTGACTATATCAAGTTAAAAAGTTTTTGTACAAACAAAATGAATGCAGACAAGATTAGAAGGGTAGCAGTAAACTGGGAAAATATTTTTACATACAAAGGTTCTGATAAAGACCTCATTTCTAAAATATATAGAGAATTGACTCAAATATATAAGAATTCAAGCCATTCTCCAATTGACAAATGGTCAAAAGATATGAACAGACAATTTTCAGACGAAGAAATTGAAACTATTTCCGGTCACCTGAAAAGGTGCTCCAAGTCACTATTGATCAGAGAAATGCAAATTAAGACAACTCTGAGATACCACTACACACCTGTCAGATTGGCTAAAATGACAGGAAATGATAATGATAGCTGTTGGAGGGGATGTGGGAAAACTGGGACACTGATGCATTGGTGGTGGAACTGTGAACGGATCCAACCATTCTGGAGAGCAATTTGGAGCTATGCTCAAAAAGTTATCAAACAGTGCATACCCTTTGACCCAGCAGTGTTTCTACTGGGCCTATATCCCAAAGAGATTTTAAAGGAGGGAAAGGGACCCACATGTGCAAAAATGTTTGTGGCAGGCCTTTTTGTAATGGCAAGAAACTGGAAATTGAAAAGATGCCCATCAATTGGAGAATGGCTGAATAAATTATGGTATATGAATGTTATGGAATATTATTGTTCTGTAAGAAATGACCAACAGGAGGATTTCAGAGAGGATTGGAGAGACTTGCATGAACTGATGCTGAGTGAAATCAGCAGAACCAGGAGAACATTATACACAGCAACAAGACTATACGATGATCAATTTTGATGGACATGGTTCTCTTCAACAATGATGTGATTCAAACCAGTTGTGCTGCGATGAAGATAGTCATATACATTCAGAGAGAGGCCTGTGGGAACTGAGAGTGAACCACAACACAGCATTTTAACGCTTTCTGTGAATATTTCCATGCATTCTGTTTTCCTTCTTAGGTTATTTTTTTTTCTTCTTCTCTTTCTAGATCTGATGTTTCTTGTGCAGTAAGATAACTGTATAGATATGTATACATGTATTGTATTTGTCATATAATTTATACTATCTAGCATGTATTAGATTACCTGTCATCTAGGGGTAGGGGGTGGGGGGAAGGAAAGGAAAAGCTTGGGAAAAAAAAGTTTTTTTGCAAAGGTCAATGTTGAAAGGTCACTCATATGTTTTGCAAATAAAAAGCTTTATAAAAAAAAGATAAGTATGGAAATATGTATACATATATTCGACTTGTCAAATATTTTAATATAATTAACATGTAGTGGACTTTCTAGGGGAGGGGAGGGGAATAGGGGGGAAAAATTCGTAACAGAAAGCTTTGTAATGGTCAATGTTGAAGAACTACCCATACATATGTTATGAAATTAAAAAGCTTTAATTATAAAAAAAATGTTAGCAGTTATCTATAAATATAAGGTTTTTTCTGTTTGCTTGTTTTTACTGTACACTATTTCATATAAAAGTTTTCTAGACTTAATTTGTGTTCTTTATTCTGGTACATTTTAATTACATTAGTAGTATTCCATTATATTAGTATGCCATAATTTATTTAGTCATGTCTCTGTGGCTAGTGATGGAATTTTAGGTTGCTTCTCTTTTTCTTTAATATGTCAGTGCTAATCTTGAAAACAGTTGGTGTTGCTGTTGCTGTTCCCAGTAAGAGGGAAATATTGGTAGGATTATTTTTGTAATTTTTACTGTTTAATGGAAGATTGCTCTCTAGAAATCCTAATCTCACATTTGATGACTTGAGTGTAAAAATTATTACAAAACTTTTGCAAACGTGATTTTAAATTAAATGTACAGGGGGCAGCTAAATGGTGCAGTGGATAGAGCAACAGCCCTGAAGTAAGGAGAATATGAGTTCAAATTCAGCCTCACTTAACACTAGCTGTGTGACCTTGAACAAGTTACTTAATCCCAATTGCCTTACCAAAAAATAAATGTGCAAGTTTAATGAATATGAAGTGATACATCTAAAGTTTGTTTTTAATATCTTTGACTATTAATGAAATTGAAAATTTTCAAGTTATTAATAATTTGTGTTTCTTCTTTGAAAATTGTTCACCTCCCCTGTTTATCATTAACTGGAAATTAATGTTCATTATTTATTTTAGATATTAAACTTTATCTAGCATATTTAGTAAAAAAATATTATTTTTACTTTTTGTGTATAGGTTTAAAATTAATGTAATAAAAACAGTTTAATACTATTTGTTTCAATAATTCTTTTTATTTATAAAATTACAAAAAAATTTACCCTTCTCCACAACAGATTTTTTAAATGTCATCCTCTTTCTAATTCTTCATGAGTGCATGTATCTGATTGTTTAGTTAGGTTTAAATCTCTTTGTTTTTCAGTAGTTTTTCAGTCATGTCTGAATATTTATGACACCATTTGGGGTTTTCTTGGCATAGATACTCGAGTAGTTTGTCATTTCCTTCTCTAGCTCACTTTTCAGATGAGAAAACTGAAACAAAAGGGTTAATGACATGCCCAAGGTCACATACCTAATAAATTTCTGAAGTCAGATTTAAACTCAGGAAGATGAGTCTTCCTGACTCCAGGTTTGTTACTCTTAACCATTATGTCATGTAGTTGCACTTAAATTTCTTACCCAAGTAGAATTTACAGGAGTATGTGATATTAAGATTCTAATTTTTTTCTGCCAAACTACCAGTTTTTAAATGTACATTTGTTAATGAATCCTTTTCTCAATTCTTATATTCTAAAATTCTGTCTAGCATACCCATTTCTGTTTTAACCCTGTTTATTTTTGCCCATTCACTGATATTTTGGATGATAATCACTTTGTCATATGTTTTTTGTTTTTGTTTTTTGCTTTTTTGCTGAAGCAATTGGGGTTGAGTGACTTGCCCAGGGTCACACAGCTAGGAAGTATTAAGTGTCTGAGGTCAGATTTGAACTCAGGTCTTCCTGACCTCAGGGCTGGTGCTCTATCCACTGTGCCACCTAGCTGCCCCCATATGTTTTAAATTTTGGGAATACAATATTCCTTTCATCAAGTCAAGCCAACAAGAATTTATTAAATGTCAATTAGGGGCCAGGTTCTATGTGCTAAGAACTGGTGATACCAATAAAGACAAAAACAATTTCTGCCCTTCAAGAAGCTCACATTGCAAACAACTGTATTTGTATAAGTTATAGATAAAACATGCAAATATCCAAATTATCTGTATGTCTGTAGAATAAATTAGAGGTAATATCAAAGGAAAGGAATTACCATTGAAAAGTAATATTGGGAAAGGCTTTTTTGTAAAATGTGAGATTTGAACTGATATCTAAAGGAAGCTAAAACTAGAAATCCACTAGAAAATGGATAAGAGGAGGAAGAATATTCCAGGTGTGAGGGACAACCAGCAAAAGCCATGAATTTGGAGTATGGAGTTAGTGTCTTGTGCAAGGAACAGCAAAGAGGTTTATGATCACTGGATCATAGGGAACAATGGAGGAAAATTAGCTATTAGAAGGCATTTTTGGTTTTAGACTAGGTCTAAATATAAAGAAGATTGGAAAGCTAGGAAGGAACCAAGTTGTGAATGGCTTTGGAAGCCAAATAGGAGGTTTTATATTTGATTATGGAAATTGCAGGTAATCCACTGAATTTTACTGAATCAAGTGGTGACATAGACAAGTGCTTTAGGAAAATTGAGGGTGGACTGGAGTGAGGAGAGACAAAACAAGGCTACTAACCAGTAGTCTATTGCATTAGTTCAGGCATGAGAGAAATGAGGATTTGTAGCCGGGTTGGAGCATCAGGGATAGGGAGCACAGGAGAAATGTTATAAAGGCAGAAATGCCCAACTTAAATGATTAGAAATGGGGAGTGAGTAAGGAGTGAAGAATTACATCTTGATTTGTCTGTGTAACTGTGTAACTATTGAGTAGTGCCCTCAATAGTAATAACAAAGTTAGAAGGTTAGGATAGGGTTGATAGTGAAGATAATGACTCAGTTTTGGAAATTTTGAACTTAAGATGTCTGTAGAATATCTAATTCAAGATGTCCAATAGGCAATTATTTGAAAATACTAAAACGAAGTCAGGAGAAAGGTTAGAAATAGCTAGATCTGAGAATCATATGCAGAGAGAAAATTGAATCCATGAGAACTGATGAGATAACCAAATGAAATAGATTAGAAGGAAAAAAGAGACAGAATCCTATGAGAACTCTTAAGGGAGCATAATTTAGATGAGGATCCAGCAAAGATCTGACAAATAGGGAAAGAGAACCAAAAGAGATCAATGTTCTGAAAATCAAGAGGGAATAGAGTATGAAGGAGACTTTTCTCCTTTATACCAACAGGATCAAAGGATACAGGGATATCATGAAGAATGAAAATCTAGAAATCACCATTAGATTTGGCACTTAAGAGATCATTTAGAGAGGGTAGTTTCAATTGAATGATGAGGTTGGAAGCTAGACTTTAGACACTTTGGAAGAAAGTAGAAAGACAAAGAGACAAATTATAGATGGATAATCTCATGAAAGGAAGGAGAGATAGAAGACAATAGCTAACAGGAATTGACAGATAAGTAAGGGATATTAAGGGACAGAGGAAACATTTGTGTGTTTGTAGGTAATAGAGGCAGCCAGCTAGTAGATGGTTTGAAAATTAATGAGAGTATAATATTTGAGGCAGTATTCTGGAAGAGAGTGTAGAATGGGATCAAGGGTACACATTGTGTTAGTTTTGGAAAGGAGAAGAGAGCTCATGTGGGATAGCAGTGAAAGAGATCAGGGGAGATATCTGATAGTAGATGATGAAGAGAGGAGAAGAGGTAGCTCTTGCAGCATAGCTTCAATTTCTTCAGTGAAGTCAAACAAAGTTCTTAACTGAGAGGGTAGAAATAGGAGTGCCAAGGGAGGTTTGAGAGAAATGAAAAGATTTGGAAAAGCTGATGTGGTTAAGTTGGATGGTTAATCAATTAGCGAGATCTTATTACATGGCAAGATTTTAACCTGATCACATAGGACCAGTTCAAAGAGTAATCAAGACATCTTTCCCCAAAGAGGAAAAAGATCTCTATGTACCATAAGATAGCAATAAAAATAAATTTCATTTCTTCAACTTTGTGCTTAAATTTTTTTGATAGTTCCTCTCCCTGATTCTGAATTCTTTTCGGGTCAGAAGTTGGTACTCCCTTACCTACGGTAGTATCATAAAGCATCTTAAAGAGAAGATAGTCTATTTCAAGGCAATTCATTTGGTTTTCTTTACAATAAGTCTGTTTTTCCATATAAATTTCATTATGATATTGTATATAAAAAAACTTTCATACTGCATTAGGCATCCAAATTAGTTTTGGAAGTAATTTTATTTTTACTTTATTAATCAGGCCCTTTAATATTGAATCTTGTTTGCTATTTAGGTCTTCCCTTTATTATAGTATAAATATATATATGTGTGTGTGTGTGTGTGTGTGCACATATATATATATACATATATATATATATACATATAACTCCTCTATATTCCTAAGTAAATTCCAAAATATTTAATTTTTTTAATAAATGAGGTTTATTTCTTGTTATGTGTTCATGGTCTTTGCAACTAATAAATAAAAATGGAAATGATTTTTGTAGGTTAATCTTATATCCTTCAACTTTAATGAATTAATTTATTGTCTCCTTTATTTTTTGGTTTGAAGTAATTATTTTGTAAGAATGTCATCATGTTATCTGTAAATGATATTTTGACCTCTCCATTTACAGTTAATACTTTTAATATCCTTTTTTCCTGTCATTACAATTGCTATAATTTTCACACTTAAGTTAAACAAAGTAATGAGAGTAAGCAACCTTGTTTTATACATATTTTTTAGTGGGAAAGTTACAGTTGCATAACACAAAGACTCGACTCTATGGCATATACTTTTCATTATGTTAAAGAAAACAACTGTTCAATCTTTTTAATGATTTTTATCATGGATGAAAGTTGATTTAAAGACATTTTCTACTACTGATATATCATTTGGGGGACTATTTTGCTTGTTTTTTTTGTAATTTCTATAACATTGATTTCTATTTGATTTCTTGATTTCTATAACTACATGCTGACATGTAATAGACACTTACTAAATGCTTTTTGACAGATTAATATGTTTTATTATATTGACAATCTTTAGTAACCTTAGACTAAATTGATATAGCTGATAAGATATTTACTTGGTCATGAAAACCATTTTTCTTCATGTAATGTTATGTTATAATGGCAAATATGGGTCATGATTTTCCTTTTTACTGTTTTCTTTACTTAGTTGTTGATTGTTTTTATCAACCTTAAAGTAAACTTGTGGTTTTTTGTTTGTTTTTATTTTTTTAAATTTTAATAACTTTTTACCTTTAAAATACATACAAAGGTAGTTTTCAACATTCACTCTTGCAAAACCAAAGTTTCCAGTTCCTTGCCACTATGAAAAGGGCTGCCACAAACATTTTAGTACATATGGGTCCTTTCTTCTTTTTTATGATCTTCTTGGGATACAAACCCAGTACCCACTGCTGGATCAAAGGGTATGCACGGATTGATAGTGTTTTGGGTATAGTTCCAAATTGTTCTCCAGAATAGTTGGATTAGTTCACAACTCCACCAACAATGTATCGGTGTCATAGTTTTCCCACATCCCTTCCAACATTCATCAGTATCTTTTCCTGTCATCTTAGTCAATCTGAGAGGTGTGTAGTGGTACCTCTATTGTCTTAATTTACATTTCTCTATTTGATAGTGATTTAGAACATTTTTTCATATAACTAGAAATGGCCTTAATCTCATCTGAAAATTGATCATTTCTTTTGACCATTTATCAATTGGAGAATGGCTTGTATTTGTATAAATTTGAGTCAATTCTCTATGTATTTTAGAAAAGTAGGCCTTTATCAAACCCTTGGATGTAAACATTTTTCTCAGTTTTTTTGCTTTCCTTCTAATCTTGGCTGCATTGTTTTTATTTATATAAAACTTTTTTAAAATTTAATACAATCAAAATTATCCATTTTGCATTCTTCTTTGGCCATAAATCCCTTCCTTCTTCACAGATCTGAAGGTTAGACTATCCCTTATTCTCTAATTTGCTTATAGTATCATCCTTTATATCTAAATCATGAACCCATTTCAACCTTACTTTGGTATAGGGTGTAAGATGTTTATCAATGTCTACTTTCTGCCACACTATTTTCCAGTTTTTCCAGCAATTTTTATCAAACAGTACAACAGACAAGATGGAACCTATTCTATCAAAGTTAAGAAATACATGCTTTATATTAGCAATTAGAAAAGTGATATGTGTGATCTATCAATTGAAATCACTCTATTAGATGTTTTTGTAGAATAGATTTTGGTTAATGTATTTGGTATGGTGGTTTGTGTGTGGTCAGTATGTTATATAAAAATAAAACATACACACACACACACACACACACACATTGTTGGTGGAACTGTGAATGGATCCAACCATTCTAGAGAGCAATTTGGAACTATGCTCAAAAAAATATCAAACTGTGCATACCCTTTGACCCAGAAGTGTTTCTATTGGGCTTATATCCCAAAGAGGTCTTAAAGGAGGGAAAGGGATCCACATGTGTAAAAATCTTAGGGGCAGCCCTTTTTGTAGTGGCTAGAAATTAGAAACTGAATGGATGCCCATCAATTGGAGAGTGGCTGAATAAATTATGGTATATGAATGTCATGAAATATTATTGTTCTGTAAGAAATGACCAGCAGGACAATTTCAGAGAGGCCTGGAGAGACTTACATGAACTGATGCTGAGTGAAATGAGCAGAAACAGGAGATCATTATACACAACAACAACAAGACTATATGATGATCAGTTCTGAAGGATGTGGCTCTCTTCAACAATGAAATATTTCAAACCAGTTCCAATTGTTCAGTGAAGAAAGCCATATACATCCTGAGAGAGGGATATGAATGTGAACCACAACATAACATTTTCATGCTCTCAATTGATGTTTGCTTGCATTATGTTTCCTTTCTCAGATTTTTTTTCTTGTAGATACGATTTTTCTTGCACAGCAAGATAACTGTAAAAATATGTATACACATAATCGATTTGCAAGTATTTTAACATAATTAATATGTAGTAGACTTCCTGCCATCTAGGGGAGGGGTGGGGACTGGGGGGGGAAATTTGTAACAGAAAGCTTTGTAAGGGTCAATGTCGAAAAATTACCCATACATATGTTTTACAAATAAAAAGCTTTAATAAAAAAATAAAGAAATAACATTATTAAATAAATACATATATATATATATTTCCTCTCAAATAAAATGTACAGAGGAAAAGGAAAAAAACTCCTATCGCTCCCTTCCTCCAAATTCTGCTTTATGCAATAGACTAGAGCAGATTTAAGGTCATTTTTGGAAGGTCTAAGTGGCGATGGTTCAGAATGATGCATCAATCAAGCATTTATTAGACTCTTATTGTGTGTCAGGCACTGCTAAGTACTGGCAGGACACAGAAAGGCAGAAACAATCATTGCCATCAAGGAGCTTTCAATATAATGGGGGAGAAAGCATGAAACTAAATAGATACATCCATAATTTGTACAGGAAAAATGAGAGCAGATAGAAGATGACTTAAGAGTGAAAGGTTCTAGCATCAGGGGGACCAGAAAAGATCTCATTCAGAAGATACCATTTGAATTGAGTTTTGAAGGAATCCAGGGAGTTTATAAAAGGCAGAGGTGAGGACAAAAAGCATTCAGGCAGAGCTAACAATCAGTACAGACATGGAGGCTGGAGTGAGTATCATATGCAAAGAACAACCATTATAACTGGATCCTCGAATACACGGAGGAAAGTAAAATATAAGAAGACTAGAGAGGTAGGAATGAGAGGTTTTTTAATCCTCTAGAAACCAAGGAAAATCTCACCATTTTTCCTTCCGCATCAAGCAGAGCAGGGAGACATTTTGTCCTGCAGCAGCCTATCAAAGAGAGCCCAAAATCTTTTTTTTTTTTTGGATTCACAGGATTTAGACTGATCCAAGCACCCGTGTGTTCAATTAGCAGATAATTAGAAGTATTTTGAATCCAAGAAAGGAGGGGAAGAAATTGCTTACCATCTTCACTTTTGTCATAGTCCTGATTCTTTTTGTATGTTGTATATGTATCTGTACAGTTATTTATATTATGGAAGTTATGTTAGAGCTGATAAGAATTATTGCTGTGTAAAGATATAATAAGATTAAAACATAATTGGTATTTAATAGCAGAATAAATAACCTGAAATGCTTGGATCAGTTCTTTCTCTTTCCTGAACTAAAATGCAAACACTATGAAATTAGCTATTTTCTTTATATAGAATGGACAAAGAGAAGAGATATCATTAGTTGCAAAGCACTATTACCCTGAACTATCCACTGGGACCAAAAAATAGCTTCACTATATACTTCTCTTAGAATAGAATTTTATCTATATCAGTGAAAATGGGATTTTCTAAACAAATTGATACCCTTAGCTGGAAATGTTAGCCTAAAGTGAAAGACTTTAATAGCAACATTTGCATTCAAAATAAGAATGTGATCATTACAAATAAGCTTTATTTGTTGAATAAAGGATCTTCTAAGAATCACTGACAAGAACGAATCTTCCTTCTCTGGTCTACAGTGTTACTGGTGTGGGTATTTGAAAGTAATAAAGCTGACTTTCTTGAAATATTTTCTTACTGAGACTTTAATTCAGATGGTCTTCTTGCATGGGGTAAATTAGTGAAATTTATCTGAAAATACTGATGTCAGATATGGAACTTAAGAAAATAATGTAACCTCTTATGGAAGCATATCCCAGATGCTCAATGCTTCCTCACATTCCCCACTTAAATTTTCCAACTTGTACCAAAGAAAGGCACATCACAGGATATACTACAATAGGAAGCTAACAGGGGCTCAAGCCTGGTTATAATCTGGGGAGTATTTTTCAAAGGATCAAATATAAGTTTTGATTTTCCCCTTCAAACTTAATCTATATGTCTCTCTATCTCTGTCTTTCTGTCTCTGTCTCTTTCTCTGTCACCCCTCCCCCCCACCCCCGTGTCTCTGCCTCTCTCTCTCTCTCTCTCTCTCTCTCTCTCTCTCTCTCTCTCTCTCTCTCT